>OZ020290.1:10025530-10099889 GCA_963971205.1 Aethes cnicana | reverse complement strand
CTGATGCCGACGGTGAGCTCGCCCGCGCTTGCATGACACTGATGACGATAGTTCACACTTTGACGCAGATTTTGGAAAACAATTTAGAATGTTGCAAAAAGAAGACACAAACCACTATGTGTTGTCTGAAACTTTGGTTTATGAGACTCTCCGTAAACTTGCTGTATCTTAGAGTCTGTCACTTTATTTACAAGTGTTCACAGAGTCTAAACAAGTTAGATTACTTAGTTATAATAAATCTGCGCCAAAGTGCATGTGAGTTTAGACAGAGCCTGTGAATTGTTTGTCTATTGACAGATCCCCTAGACCAGCCTAAACCTAGTGCATCGGTGTCGTAGTCCATCTGATCTGAGAATCATCATTAACCTATTGTCTCATAACTTTAGCTCTTGATACTGAACAGTCATATCAAATAGCAATTGGATGTTAGATCGAGACGGCGTCAATCGAAAATAACTTCTTAATGATATTTATCTTGCATTTACGCTTTAAAAGGTGTTATAATTACGTACTTAATTTCAATAAGTAAACTATCGTTTTTGGTGTTAACGTTTGGGGCAAAGACTGACCTACTTAAGAACAGACAGATGATTTAGTGCAGTTAGAAATGTGGATCGATATACGGTCCTTGTGCCAAAACTAGACCCAACATTAACAGTATCTGGGGCCTCATTTAAGCTCCTAAATACGATTCACTATCTCCCTATTTATAGCAGGATATTATATCATTAAGCTATTCGAGGAAATGGATTTTACTCTTATTTCTCTATTGGGATACATAAATATGTTATTAATTTTAGGTTATAACTTCGGGCATGGGCAAGAAAGTCGAAAATTTCTTTTTATTTTATTTTGGAATGTTTTTGTAATTTATAAATATGTTTCGAAGGCAACCATAATAATTGAGACAGATTGAGCGCTACAAAGTTAGAACTACGTTTAGTTAGGTTGAGCAAAGTACAAATTTTGTTACAGTTATAATTTTAAAAAAAAACTGTGAAATAAGTAAGAAATATTGAAAAATTAAGTTTCAATATAAAGCTTAATTAATAGTTCACAAATGACACACGACGACCAAATTACAGCTTTCTAGGAGAAAGCATCTCAGAGCTAGGCTGCGGATAGACGGACAGACAAACATGGTGTGGCGAGACTATAAGGGTTCCTTGTGGACTTCGGAACCCCAAAAAAAGAAGCATCGGAGGTTTTTTTCCTATTTGGCTGCTGATCCATTATGTCTTATCTACTGAGAACTAGCAGGTCCTGATCCTTGTCCATGGTTTGATGGTTGGTTGTCTCTGGTGTTTGAGGCTCGTTGCCGTGGCAACTACGCACGCCTCGCGTGACCGCTGATTGCGTATAAGCGATTAGCAACTATGCTTGATGCTCGGGTTCAGGGTTGCCACCAGACTAAGCCAGATCACAGAATATTTAATAGTACTACATACAGAATAGCCACGGAATCACCCGCCTGAATCTATCCAGCGCGCAACTCGCCCTTACCGTCATTTGTTTCATTCGGAGATGGAGAGTTGATTATTGGCATCATTGGCCCGTGTAGTGGTACACACACATTTACAAGTATACGGACGTCCTCGCACGCACACAGACGTCCTCGCACGCAAACATTGACACTTCATTCGAATTGTGTTCGAAATCGTGCTTTTATAGGCCGTGTCGGCCTGTGGCCAGATGATGGATAAAACTTGATTTCACTTCTCCTATTCAAAAAGGACTATTTTGTTGCCCCTTTAGATTTCTGCCCCGCTAACAGGGAGCAAAAACGTTTTTCTCCCTGCTGCTACTGGTTTTCTCATAGGAGGAGTGAAACGCCGAGTGTGCAACACGGTATCAAAATTATTGAGGTAAACCTTGGGTTACACAGCTTGAATCCCTCACTAGCTCAAGAGTCCACGTTAGAATTATATTCTGCGATCTTTCGCATCGCTCTGAATTCAATCCATCACCCGCGGTAAAATATACCATTTTGCTCCCTTGTCATACCATCTACTATTGTGATATTATCCACAAATAAATACAGCGAAACCCTGATAATGACGTCATCATTAAGATAAAACTTACTTAAACACTTCGGAAAAGTTAGACTGAAACTTAGTTTGTTGAAAAAATTTAAACTAATAAAAAACAACATAATATAACCCTGTAAGTATAAGAAAAAAAACTATTGACATACCATTTTATTTGCAAAATTACTGTGTATTACGTAGCGTGCTTCGCCGATCCCCGGGCTACGCCGTAGACGCGCTACGAAGCGCTACGCCATCAGCTGTCAGGCGTTAAAGCGATTATTAGAAAGGTTCACTAAGCCTCTGTCAGCTCGACGTTATTATCGAAAGTAACTCTTGCTAAACTGTGTTAGGGTTGACTTTTGATGTCATCAATGAAAAGGGTGTGAAAGTTAATTTGACAGCAAAATTAATGTGCCTTTTAATTATATGGGATAGTTTAAACTATAATTTTATAGAAAGGTTACGGGAGAAACGGGAGACTGTCTTGGTGAATAATAAACATGGACCTAGTTATTGATAAATGAGATGTGTCTAAACCATTGATCTATTATAAGTAAGGATTCACAATCAGTCGGGGCTAAAATGGCCCCGTCAAAACGGGTGCCCGAACAGCTAGGGCACCTGTTTGGCCTTCAACTTCAAACTTAACATATTTATTTGCATAAAATGGTACAAAAGCTGGTAATACGTTTATATAGGTAACTCTGCTATAAGTATTGTGTGAATAAATAGTAGAATGCAAACATTACAATTTGTCGACAATAAACTCTTTCACGTCGTAGTATTGTTTTTTTTTTTGTAACATATTGGTTAAGTTGTTGCGGAATGAACTTAATGGTAACTGTTGCATATCTAGAGGCAGCTTGTCGAAGAGTTTCATGTATTCGTTATAAAGAGGCGTTATTAGCATATTACCATAGGTCTAAACACTAAAAGAAAATACAAAGCTGAAGTTCCCAGTGAATACTCGTATTAGATTAGTTGGGAGATATTTATATTATTATCAAAATAAATTAAATCGAATCGAACATGCTGACTAGCATTATCACACTAACAAAACTGCATTTTTAGGATAAGAGTTTTTTTTTTCAATAAAATAGATTTAGAAGAACACAAGTCCCATCAACCAAAATGTATGATAAAAATAATATTGACAACGGACTGCTAAAAAGCCGATTGTTTCTTTTTCAATTCGTTCGTATGACCTCTATTCATACTAGACCATTGGTCTCTCTCTCTCTTGGCGTGCCTCTTCAGTCCTGAAGGTTGGCCACTAGCTTCTTGTATGCCTCTCGATCCATCGCGACACGAAGCAGCTGCTCGATGGATGAAACCCCGGTTCGCTCGTGAATGTTTGACAGCCACTTCTTTCTGCGGCCTGCGCCTTCAATCTTGCCCATCATTATGACTTGTACAGATCTTCTACTATCTAAAGTCCCGCGCCTTCACATTTCAAAACGCTTCAATTTTTTCATTATTATTTAAAAAGCACCACCAACACTCTCAACGCATAGTTGATGGCTGTCTCATTGGGTTGAGAGTGTTGGTGGTGCTTTTTAAATACATTGGAGCGTTTTGAAATGTGAAGGCGCGGGACTTTAGATAGTAGAAGATCTCTAATAAAGCGTAACCTCTCGTGCATAAGCACGTGACCAATTAGTAGGGTGACCGTAAATCTCAACGTTATTGAAACTCCTGTTCTTGGCAGCGCGCCAGGTGCATTTGCCGCGGTGACAACGCTGCACATTATTTATGGGACAAATGGAAAAAAAAATACACCGATTTTTTTCTGTCGGGTTTTTTCGGTTAATTTGTTGAAGCGTTCAAACGTGCTGTGAGTGGAATTATCAATTTAGTGGAACAATGATGCTTATCTTTCGAATTTCACGCGGGTGAAGTCATGGGCAGAAGCTAACTTAGTACTTACCTACCTACTAAAATAAATACCGTTCCTTAGTGCATGAGAGCGTAACGAACACGGACCAACTTTTTACATTCATTTGTTAAACTTAAAAGGAATAGGAATTCAGAAATCTATATACCGAAGACGTAAAAGATACACTATAGGCACACGGCGGACACGACCTATAAAAGCACGATTTTGAGCACAATTCGAATGAAGTGTCAATGTTTGCATGCGAGGACTTTTGTATACTTGTAAATATGTGTGTACCAGTACGAGAGCCAAAGATTCACTCTCCATCTCCGAATGAAACAAATGACGGTAAAGGCGAGTTGGGCGCGATTTGCGCGCCGGCAAGATTCAGGCAGGTGATTCCGTGGCCATTCTGTATGTAGTACTATTAAATATTCCCTGCTATAGGTACCTGCATATAAATCATGGCTCAAAGTTTAAAGCATGAAGTGTTCCCCTCCTGGATTTAGACGAAATGGAAAATGCAAAAAATTGTTTGCGAAACAAGTCTTGTGTTTGACGGTTTTATTAAAAGTTCTCAGCTGCTTGCGACAATATCCGTCCGTTGCTTATACTTGCTTTGATCTTAGTAATTACCCATTCAACTTGATCTAAATAAATGAAAATACGTCGCTCCAAATGTTTGTACTTATACTTCATGTCACACGGCGGACACGGCCTATAAAAGCACGATTTCGAACACAATTCGAATGAAGTGTCAATGTTTGCGTGCGAGGAGTCTGTGTGTGTGCGAGGACGTATGTACACTTGTAAATGTGTATGTACTACTAGGCGGGCCATTGATCTACTCACCATCTCCGGATGATATGACGGTAAGGCGAGTTGGGCGCGAATTGCGCGCGGGCTACATTCAGGCGGGTGATTCCGTGGCCATTCTGTACGTAGTACTATAAATATTCTGTGGTTCAATACAAAAAGTATTATACTTTTATAAATCGATTTTTGAAAAACTAAAAAACCCGTCTGCATACAAACTTTTGAAATATCTATGCTCCCCGTCACAATCAAGTTGAAACTACCGACACCTCAAAAGCTAAAATCCGTCAAGCGCTCTGTAGCCTAAACTACAGAGCGTGCACTCGAAAAACATATCCACTCCTTCGGGCGCTGTCGAGTAAAAAGAGATTTTTTTATAGCCTATTTTATGACTCACTGCTGGGCAAAGGCCTCCCCTCTTATCTTCCATTGTTCTCGGTTCTCAGCAAGCTTGATTCAAACTTGTCGAGATCGTCCTGCCATCTCCTCCTCGGTCTGCCTATGCTCCTATTGCCATTCGTCGGGATCCAATCTGAGACCCTTTTGACCCATCGATCCGGATAAAAGAGTTATTCATATTTTATTTCCCACTACTGGAGAAAGGCTTTCCACCTCTTCCTCTGACTTTTTTATCATCGCGCTTGTTAATTTCGGTAAAAGGTTTGTTTATAGTACTTTATAGTAGATTCATCTCACGACTACGGGCGAGCCATGGTTGTAGTGGTGTGACGCGTTGAAGCGGCAAGACAGCGAGACCGTATATGTGTATCCACTCACACTACCATGGCTCACCCGCAGTCGTGAGATGAAACTACTATACCTACAAAAAGAAATGATTGGACACTTAAGAGGAAATTTCAAAAAATCGTTTTATCTAATATATAAAATTCTCGTGTCACGGTGTTTGTAACCAAACTCCTCCGAAACGGCTCGACCGATTCTTATGACATTTGGAGTGTATGTTCAGTAGGTCTGAGAATAGGACGTAATCTATTTTTCATACGCAAAAAAATAATTCTAAGGCGGTACGAATTCCGCGGAGTCAGCTAGTAGAAGTATATTTTTCTTATTTAATTGTTGGAAGGTTTCACACGATTATTCCCACGAATACAAAGCCGACGCCGGCAGGTAGTGTAAAGAGTAATTAGCTATTATATATACAGGGTGATCAATCCAAATAGATCGGTAGGGAGAAGTCAGAAAGTATGAGAGATAGCGACCTCTGTTCTTAGGAACCATGGCTTCGATTTTAGATTTAATAATAATGGCATTAATTTTATTTTAATCACTCATAGATAACCGGGGATTGAACCTGGTCGAAGTCTCTGTAAACAATGTTAGGTATGAATTCTGCAAGATTTTAAATCTAAAATCGAAGCCATGGTTGCTAAGAACAGATTTCGTCATCTCTCATGGTTACTGACTTCTCCATACTGACCCATTTGGATTGATCACTCTGTATAGTAACTACTACTATAGCCTATTTGTGACCCCCTGCTGGGCACAGGCCTCCTCTCATCACGAGAGGGTTTGGGCTATAGTCCCCACGCGGGCCCAGTGCGGATTGGGGACTTCACACACATCTTTGAATTACTTCTTGTTACTACGGAATCGAACCCCCGACCCTCTACATGAGAGGCGGTAGGTCGAACCACTAGGCCACCACGGCTTATTATAGAACGCTTTACTTTCAATTCGATTATAATTTAGATAAAATTAGACACATAAGGTTAACAACTCAACAAAACACTTTTTTTAAACATTGCACTTAAGTTACTTTGTACTTAGTTAAGAGTAACTTTAAATGGACCCCATGCACTGTTATGCAACGGCTACACAATGCTTATAAAGCAGCTTTACGACGCCTATAGAACGGCTACAGCACCTATATGACAAGCAGTGTAGCCGGTCGGACCGACAAGCAATCTGTATGCTAAACCAGAGCTTCCGCCGAACTGCATGCTTTCAACGTAAATTATTGTATACGCCGGCATCACTATGAAAGCGCTGACAAGACCTAAATAAAATAAGATAAAATAAGGTAATCATTTATTGAACCAAACTGTGTACAATATTTAATTCCATAGATGTCGACAGTCTCAAAATGTCAATAAATAATGAAATACATCATGTATAAAAGAGTTCAATAATACATGTCAATAAGATGGAAGAGATAAGGATGGAATGAAGTGAGAAAATAAACACTGTAACTTAGTCTGAGTCAGAAGCCAACTAAAAACTAAGACAGAAAACTAAAATAGAACACAAAAAGCGTAATTTCCCAAGAAGCCATTGTACTTACATAGCAGAAAGCTTCAACATTACCTAACGTCTACAGTAATAGCTGCAAATTACTGAAACGTTCCATTTAGCTTCACTAATTGCCCGTATACATTTTATACGAAATTAGAGGGAATAAAACTACAAAACAAGTCTTTACTGCCAACAAAGTGGGAAAGATTTATAAAACAAAGTGTACTATGAAATCTCCATTATGCTAGAAAGTATGGTAACCTGCCAACACTTAGTTATTTATTACGGGCGCAAGTAGGCTTGAAAAAATATGTTTTGATTTTCCAAGAATATATAACTACTTAATACAAAATGAAAATTAGTTAAGGACGTTAGATAACGGATTCCTATTTGTAAACGGTTCGATAGTATAAAGTTATACATATTTTCAGATAAAAATCACTATATTTTATATGTTTATCGTTCTTTTCACACAATTTAAATTCTTCATTTCCATTTCAATAAGACATCGATGTTTATGAAATTATTCAAAATTGCACTCTGAACTGATTTTAAATGTTCAATCAAATCTAATTGGCATAATTTCCACGAGCTACTCTCACACGTCAATGACAAACACTAGATCTAGGTACTCTATGTTTAGATGTGTGAAAGAGAAGGAAGATACACGACAACAGCAAAAACGGGTGTCCCCAAAAACAACATGAAGCCGAAAACGGGTGAATGGGCTAAATCCTAACAGGTATAAAAATCTTTGTATTTTGTGATGTGATAACTGTTATGACTTGGCTATCGCCTCTTTACGACTTGACGTGAACTTTTGGGACGCCCTGTAGAAAAGAATGTTATTTTTCTTAAAAATATGAACAAGTAAAAGTACTCTGTGTTTCTTTCTATCTCTTAATCTTTCTTCGTTTACAGCGCAATATAATCTGGATCTTTATTCTTATACTAATAGCTTCTGTCCGCGATTTCGTCTATATGGAATTTGGTAATAGCGTTCCTGAGGGAACTATGCGTTTTTTCGGGATAAAAAGTAGCCTATATGTTGACCAGTGTTATAAACTACCCCCATACCAAATTTGGTTGTAATCCGACCAGTAGTTTTCAAGTTAAATCCAGACTTATATACATGTATACACACATACATACTCGTACATACAGACAATTTTTCTAAAAATCGTTTTTTTTTTGTGTTCAGTATCGTTTATGTAGTCCCCTCGACTCACACTCAAGTTACAGACGCGACTTCTTCTGCAGACTTATTATTAGTATATAGATAAGTCTCTAGCAGTCACGTGACCGTATGTATGTATGTATGTATGTCCGGCTTTAACTCGAGAATTATAGGCTGGATTGAAACAAAATTTGGTATAGGGGTAGATACAGCAAATATATATAACACGGGTCACTTCGGGTTACTTTTTATCCCGGAAAACCGCCAGGTTCCCACAGGAACGCTATAGCTGAATCCCACTTGGACGAAGTCGCATGTAAAAGCTAGTTTAATGAATTGAGAGTGTAATGCGCTGTATTCGTAAGTGACCTAGGCTTGTCTAGCTCTCTGTGCGATTCCATATCATTAAAGGTACTCACTCTGTGCTTCAAATAACCTCAATAGTCCTGGTAAGTTTTTGCACCTAAAGCAAAATTAGATGTATCTATCGTCTAGGCGAAATACTTTCGCTTACAAATGCAAATCATGTAAGCAAGTCGCTGTTAATCTAAAGGCCGGCCATGCACCAAGCTGCTAACAACGGGTTTAGTTCTATAAATTCCATAGACGTAAAAAATATAGAGCCGGTATAACGTACACGTAATATGTCCCCACTTCCTTGGTGTCCAATCCAAAGTTTTGTCACCGAGTGTTCGTGACAAAAAGCGTTTTTTAAAAAACTGTGTTCGAAAGTGTTTCTCAGCATCATTGATATATTATAAGTAACGATTCACAATCAGCCGGAGAAAAATGGCCCCGTCAAAGCGGGTGCCCGAACAGCTCGGGCACCCGTTTGGCCTTCGTTATAAAGAGGCGTTATTAGCATTTTGGAACGTATTTTCTAATGTCAGTTTGCTCCATATATTTTGACATATTCTGTTAGGTACTGTTCATCCATATGTTATTACTTATTATACGTCAATGCTCAGCATCTAATCACTCGTCTCGTTGTTGGAAAAACGTGCAACGACCCAGCCTTAGTGTCACGATACACGTATAACTTTGGATTGGACACCAAGAAAGTGGGGACACATACGTTAGGCCGGGTCCTTACGAAGTATTATTTATGTCTATGATAAATTCAGAGACAAATCCAAGGCTAGCGCAGTTAACCCAGTGTGGACCTTAGTGGGCCTTTGAGTTCAGTCAGGCTACAAACTCAATTATTTAAGTAGAGATTGAGTCGAGGCTGCAATGCTAGTGCCAGTAAATCCAAGGCTGTTCAGTTCCCATATCCACAAAACCCTCGTTTAGGCTACATCATCATTTCAGCCGAAAGACGCCCACTGCTGGACAAAGGCCTCGATGTTTAGGCTACGGATGGTTCAAATTTGGCATTTGCTCCATAGAAAATCTGTCATATTTCAAACGTCCGTAGCCAAAATGACCGCCCGGTTCCTATATCCAAACAACGCCTCGTTTTGCCTACGGACGGTTAAAATTTGACAGATTCTCTATGGAAAAAATGTCAAAAATCAACCGTCCGTAGGCAAAACGAAGCGTTTCGTGGATATAGGAACCGGGCCTAAGAGAGACTAAGAGAGAGAAGACGTTTTGTGAATATGTAGGTAGGAACCGGGCCTAAGTGATGAAGGGGGAAAAAATAGACTATTTATAGAACATCTAAAGTTGCTACAGGAGCGCAAACTGACCAGCACCTTTGAGGTCCTTTCTGAACTGGCTAAACTGACTTAAGCCTGTTTTTCCAGCACCAGACCGCCGCTCAAACCTTGGTGAGTGATTGCCTTATACCTTAGCACCGCTTTACTTCTTTTATACCGCTTTTCTGTTGCATGAGTGTAGTCTTCTCTAACCTGAGCCAAAATGCCTTAACTTTGCATACTAGCACAAGCTTTGCCTGAAAAATAGATATTTTTTCAGGCAAGAGATATTTTATTTTATACCATTTTTTACTGTCGCCAGATTATTCATATGATCCTAAAAAGTGATAACATGTTTGATAATCAATTAAATAAAGACAGAAAAGTCTTTCCCTACTTTTTATCGTTGGCAAAGTATGGCGTTTTACGGTATGCAGTTTGGATTAACGCCGTTCCCCAAAACCCGTACTATCCGAAAAAGCGCCTATTGGTTTGACCTAATGAAATTGCTAGTAGGGAAACTACTTATAGATTCTAGGTATGAACATCGATAGCGCGATGTAGGAATTTCGCTCAAATGGTACAGCGACATCTATCGGTGGCGCACCCTAACACTTGCATACAGGCGTCTACTCCAAACACCCAGTCTGGCTCCGCGCTGGCCCACGGGCAACATTTCACGAGATCAAATTTAATGTGTCGAAACACGGTAATACCCACTTATTTTTATACTGTGGTGTAGCGCTGTGCTGTTTTGGCTTCATTGAGATTTATTTTAGCATTTGTCTCTTTTCATCCAAGTAGATAAGTAGTAGAGGGAGATACTATACGATTCTTCGATAGTTCAAAATATTTGCAGTAGATATTTTACCACATTGGCCGCTATGAAACCACTACAGTTTCCTTGTTGATAAAAGTATGTTTGAAATCAGTTCGATAAGAGATGAAGATGAAAGGACCGTCCTTATAAGTTTGGTTTTTCGGTATATTTCTTTCAAGATTTCCATCCATCCATTCAAAAAGAGCAAATGTTTCAATCATAAATGGCATTCTTCGGTTTTTCGAACTGAGTACAATTTTTTGATATACTTATTTTAAGATGTTAAAATGCATGAAGTATTGCTAGTTTAGCCTTAATGTAGTTTGTGCTTTAAGTTTGTTTTCTCGAATTACTGAAAAATGATAACGCGTACGTTGAACTGAAGGTTTTAAATAAATAGACACAATAAAGCATCACGCACATTATGCTATTCTACGATTCTACCTTACCAGCATGTTTCATTAATGGCACAATATATACGTCGACCATTTTCAAACAACGTTTTGTTGTCATGTCTCTGATTACCTTACCTACTACCTATATATACTCTCTGATTATCCCCACGGGGCTATACGTCGATAAGGGTTTACAATACACAATACACACGCTACCTAGGAAATTCAGGACGAATTAATCACTCCAGCTGAAGGCTGACTTGCAGTTTGCTACGCATGCGTCCCGTGACTCCGTTAGGCTGTGTGTCCACCTGAGCTGTGGAAGCTAAGGGCAGGTACAGACGGACTGCAACCCAAGTTCAATTTCTATGAGAGCTCTGCAGTTCGGATGCAGTCGGTTCGCAGAATATCGTTCAAATACCTACAGTTCGTCTGTACCAGCCCTAGGCGAGTAAAAAATCTTCCAATAGGAATCATTGTAGTCCTGGTCTGGAGTCCAGACCAAAACTAGTGACAGAGAGAGGTTTATATCCATATTATCCATACTAATATTATAAATGCGAAAGTAACTCTGTCTGTCTGTCTGTCTGTCCGTCCGTCTGTCTGTCTGTCTATCGGTTACCTCTTCACCCTTCAACCACTGGACCGATTGAGATGAAATTTGGCATAGAGATAGTTGGAGCCCCGAGAAAGGACATAGGCTACTTTTCATCCCGGAAAAACGCATAGTTCCCGCGGGAACGCGATAACCGAATTCCACGCGGGCGAAGTCGCGGGCAGAAGCTAGTTAATATTATAAATGAGAAAGTAACCCTGTCTGTCTGTCTGTCTGTTACCTCTTCACGCTTCAACCGCTGGACCGATTGAGATGAAATTTGCCATGGAGATAGTTGGGGTCCAGGGAAAAGACATAGGCTACTTTCATCCCGGAAAAATGCATAGTTCCCGAGGGAACGCGATAACCGAATTCCACGCGAGCGAAGTCGCGGGCAGAAGCTAGTCCAAAATAATTGAGAAATACGAGGGGGGGGGCAAGGAATCTGTGAGAGGGATGGGCGATCTAATCCCAGTTGGGGCAAACGTATCCAGCTTCCGAACCAGGGGGGAGGTAAATGATTTTTTAGGCATTTTGTAGGGGTGAACTAGATTTAAGAAGACGAAGATGGGGTTGAAGTCGTGGTGGCCTAGTGGTTCGACCTACCGCCTCTCATGCAGAGGGTCGGGGGTTCGATTCCGGTTCGTACCTCTAAGTTTACTTATGTGCGAAATTCAATTTGAATTAACCTCTGAGCTTTTCGGTGAAGGAAAACATCGTGAGGAAACCTGCACGCATCTGCGAAGTAATTCAAAGATGTGTGTGAAGTTCCTAATCTGCACTGGGCCCGCGTGGGGACTACATCCCAAATCCTCTCTCGATGAGAGGAGGCCTGTGCCCAGCAGTGGGACGCAAATAGGCTGTAGTAGTAGTAGTAGTAGTAGGGGTTCAGGAGGAGGCAACTCCCCTCCCCCCCTCTTTACGCACATGCATGTGCCGATCGTAGTTTGGTATGCAACCTCGCTCTTCTGCTGTCTCGCTCATCAGAGGTATCTGTGATACGCGAATTAGCAGCTCCTGTGGATTCTAGGTAGATTCCCCAACTTAGGTACATTACATTACATATCCCCACAACCCCAGATTACTAAAATACTACTTGGTTTCCCACTCGAGCTATCCGCAAGTACAAGAGCTAAACTAAAATCGTAGTTGTGGCGTTGTGAGCTTCAGCAGTTAACAGCTTAATTCCCTGTTGTGAAAGTAAACGTTTTTGTAAAGGTTATGTACCCACAAATATTTGTAGGCGAGGCGTCAACACGCGCTGTTTGCGCAGCGCGGCTTCCACTCACTAAGCAGCTTTTTCCTACGAAACTAGATTCATTTCAGAATGTAAAATGCTTAAGCACAGATTAAGTAATGGATTTTGTAAAGCTGGCTTTCCAAATATCGCAAGGGTAATTAGTCGCTTCACGTCTCACAGTCCGTGGTTGACAGGGTTGCTATTCTACAAATTCTACGTTTAAGGCAAGACAAGACTTATAGTAGATTGTTAACCGAGGGCTGAAAGACACCCATTTCTGCCGAGATGTTTTCGACCAGAAAGTCTTCGACCAGTGTGTGTTGCCAGTGATGACTTATGGTTCCGAGACGTGGGCGCTCACGATGGGTCTCATAAGAAGGCTCAAAGTCACTCAGAGGGCAATGGAAAGGGCTACGCTCGGGGTTTCTCTGCGTGATAGAATCAGAAATGAGGATATCCGCAGCAGAACTGGGGTCACCGACATAGCCCGAAGAATTGCGAACCTTAAGTGGCAGTGGGCGGGGCACATTGCTCGCAGGACTGATGGCCGATGGGGCCGGAAAGTTCTCGAGTGGCGTCCGCGAACCGGGAGACGAGCTGTCGGTAGGCCTCCAACAAGATGGAGCGACGACCTCGTGAAGGTCGCGGGAAACCGGTGGAGGTAGGTGGCACAGGACCGGTCGGAGTGGCGAGCCATGGGGGAGGCCTATGTCCAGCAGTGGACGTCTTTCGGCTGAAATGATGATGATGATGATGATGGTAGAAATGCGTTCATTTTAAAATTAATTGGTGTGGCTGTATAGACTTTTGCCGTTGCCGACGATTCAAAGTGTTACATGATTAAAAAAATACTTTTCTGCTCTAGAGCAGCGATGAGCCACTTTCTGCACGCTAATTAAGCAAACAATGACCTTCTATCAGAGTATGAGAAATGAAAAATTGATTTTATTTAAACAGGATTTTAACGAAAACTATTTGATTTTGTAAGGCGAGATAAATATATGTTAATACTAGCCGTTTGAACAATGTTGGAATATCCAGCATCCTGGCGCGAATAGGCGATGGATAGATAACTCAATTGCCGAAATTGTTGCCGCAACAAGATAATCATAAATTAGGTCAACAATCGTATGACCTAATTTATGATTATCTTATTTATTTTATATAGGTACTTTAAACCAGGCAACTGTTTATAATTATGTGCGCACCTAATTGTTTACGTACTTGATTCGCGGATTGTAGTTTACGTTTACACTATGAGGCATTAAAAACTGCTAAATAGTACAAACTATAATAAATGTGAGAGTAACTCCGCCGCGTCGGGACTTCAGCCCAACCCCTCTCGTGATAAGAGGAGGCCTGTGCCCAGCAGTGGGGTGCAAATTGGCTGTAGTAGTAAGTAGTAGTAGTAGTAGTAGAGAGTAACTCTGTCTATCAGTTACATACCTCTTGGTATGGAGATATTAGGTGTTCCGAGCAAGGAACAGACACCAACCATCTACTTACATGCGTTTTTGTCCTAGAAAAAGTTCTCGCGGGAACGCGATAACCTGGCAAAGTCGCGAATAAAATCTAGTACATCTTATATCTGCTTAGATACAACCAAAACTTGGTCGAAATATCCGTTTTCCAAAGGAAGCTCCTTAATAGTATCGGGTATATCGACCGACCCGCGCCTTATGGCAGCGCGGCACGCGAGGCCTTCAGGCATCTTCATCAATGTCAATTATTGGGGCGGTGCAATATCGCGGTATTTAGGCCGACAATGGCTTGAGGCTAAGTGGTGAAAAAAAAAACAGTGTTAAAAGTTAAAACAAACTGGTGATCCCATTGGAACTGTCGTCGTAGCTAAAGACCACAACAGCCTATTACAGCTTATTACAGCTTGATAGGGTTTATCTGGGGACACGGTAGTGCCCCCGCCAAGTCGAGCAAAAAAAATCCTTTTCTCGATAGAAATCTTTACTGATTATAGAATCAAGTAAATGACATGATTTTCAAAAAGTAATTGGCTATCATTGGCTATCTGCTAGATATATCTTCTGCGTCAGATGTAAATGATTAACTAAAAAATATTAACTGATTACCTACTGTATACATTTATTTACAAAACGATATAATCATATTAGAATGAACATGGATAAAAAACGAAACTGCAAAACATCTACATTTTACGAACATTCGTTGCACTATAAAAATAAAGACGACTCACCGCATAACACGACACAGATTTCCACATCAACTGTAGAATTTTTCGCAATCAAGAACTTTTTTAATATCGCACCAACTTTTACTGGTTAGTAGAATCCGTCCAGCAGTATCGCGCGGGTATTCGGGCCCGGTCCGACGGGATCCTAGGGGTCACGGACTTGTGACCTCCTACGTCTTCCCCACCTCCCAAGCCGAAGTCTTTCTCCTCCTGTTTCTGCACAGGGTTCAGTTTTGTCACAGCACTGGTGCACCTCGGTTTCTGGCGCTCGAAAATGCTGTAAACATTAGAAGCGTCTTCGTCGGAACTGGACTTTTCCTTTTCAGCAATATCTTCCCCAATCTCCTCCAGAGCCGAGGCTTTGACACCCCTCAAATTCCTTATTTTAGGCTCCTGTTCACCAGTAGTTAGCCTTTTTTCTATGCATGTTAATTTGTCTAAAATATTGTCCAGCTTTTGCGTGTGACATTGCACATATCTCTGCACAGTTGCAGTCTCGTTGTTTTTCTGATGCACTAGTTCTGAAACGGAATCTTTGATAGCTTCTATGATGGGGTTGCGAATAGATTCGTACAGAAGATCCTTAGCCGAGTCATTCATGAGATGTATTTTTATTTTCGCATCCCCAGAGCTATCAAGTAATTCAGTGGCAAGAGCTTCAAACGATTCAGATGAAACAAAACGTTGTTTGTTACTCGCTTTTTCAGCATTATCCTTTTTCTGCCTTTTATCAGAAATTTCAGACAGAGAACAGTTTAACGATTGGTTGATGATTAAGTTCTCTATGGTGCTACTTTTCGAGGATCTGCTGACAGATTCTCTGCTAAAACTCTCCGTGTGAGACTTGTACTTCTCTTTTCGGTATGTTTCAACCACTTTCTTCTGTTTTTGCTTTTCATACATTAAATCGTGGGTGAGTGTAGAATCACGTGGTTTAGTTTTACTCACTCTTGATTTTCTTGAAGTTTTTATAGTGTAATAAACCGGAGAAGTATCTTGATTGGGTGGAATGACGATGGGGACTATGTTCTTGGCAAATCTTATGGTTTGGCCTAAAACTTCGTCATTATTAACACTTGTCTGCTCTGTATCTGTTATGGCATCCGCTTTTACTTTACGTTTAACTTTATTAACTGATTTCTTCTTACGTTCTTTGACTTTTGGTTCAGGGTTATAAATAATTTCGTTTGTAGCTGGAACTAAAGGTACAGGAGAGCTTTCCTTAGAATCCTCTGGGGGCACGCTATTTAAGAACTTTTTGTGAATGTATACAACAGAGTTGTATGATCTCGTGCTAGGATAGTAGTTAGCTAAGTCGATCCCGTTGACTTGTGTTGGCAACTCTGTAACAGAAGGAAAATCAGACTATTAAGATAGAGTATTTGAATAGGGATGATGACAACTTTTTTTTCCTTAGTCTATCAGGAAGATTATTTAATAGTATTGGACACGTATTTTTTCTTTTTTCACGTAATCTAACTTATACGGAGATATATTGAGTTGAAATGTCGCGTGACGTCACGGTTAGGTACGATTTATACCCAACGGTGACGTAGTTAGCCCCCACTCTCCAACTTTAATGCGTTATAACTTAGTCATTTTTTGTTAATTTGATAAAACAAAAAATACGTGTCTAATATTTTTTTATTATCTGACTGACGGACTAATTAGAATTTCGATTTTTTCACCCTGTCGTCATCCCTATTATGATTGTCTGATTCTATTGGGTGATAGCTATGACTGTGATTGCTATGTTTGCTGGATTCGAGGTAGTAGTGAGACTGACACTTGATAATTTTTGTGACGGATTTTCAGTTACTAAATTTTTTGGAATGTCAAATTTCAAATCCGACATTCTTGCATATTCAATTTAATTCCAGTTGCTATGAATGGATGTAAAAACGTCTTTGTCCTCAACTCAAACTTTCCTGGTTTACGAAAGTCAAAGAAGCCTTAATAGGTATAATAAAGTTAGAGTTTGTAACTAAACCAGCGAATTAGAGACCTTATATTCAGTTGATAAATTCGGTTCAGGCAGTATACACGACGTACATAATGTTAGTTCTTAGATGAGAGGTGTAACGAATATTCGCATTCGTATTCGCACATTTTTTGATATTCGTATTCGCAAGAAAAGTGGCGAATATTTTGCGAATATTTGTAAACTGTAATTTCAAAATATTAAGGTTTAAAAATAAAAGATATTGCCTCACTCCATTTTGAGAAATTTATAAAAGTCTACTCAAATGAAAAAAATAAATAAAAAATCGTTTAAAAAAAAATTTTACGAAATTGAGGAAAATGTGATCTAAAAAATTCAAATTACATAGGTACATCAACACATAATTGCTTAATATGGCTCAATTGATTTATTTATTATGAGCTTAATCATGAATATTTGAAAACACAATATTCGCATTCGTATTCGCGAATGTGCGAAATTCTATATTTCTTACACCCCTATATCAGATGTTAGTTGTTAGTTCTTCATTCATTGTATTCCATCCCTACCTACTACGATAGCGTCCTTACGTCACGATTTGAAAGGAGTTGAAATTTGGGGCCGGTACACACGGACTGCATTTGAACGATAATCACTATGAAAACTGCAAACCAACTGCATTTGAACTGCACAGCCCTCATAGAAATTGCAGTTCGGTTGCAGTCCGTATGTACTCTTAAATCTTTGACTTGCTTCGCAGATGCGTGCAGGTTTCCTGACAATAATTAAAGTTGCAGTTTAACCATACTGAAAGGCGTTAGCCAAGATTTGAACCCCCTATCCCTCTGCATGAGAGGCTGTGTCGAACCACAAGGCCATTACGAGTATTGCTTACAAAATATTACTTATTATAATTCCAAAGTGGGAAACATAAACATTGTTTAGTAACTTACTAGATGCCATGTATTTCATGAAAACTTCTGTTTGGGTCCTAACAAATCCTCTAAAAGATTCTTAAATGATTAATCTCTACGAAATATACGAAATAATTATAATAGCTATTAATATTAGAAATTTACAATATAATAATGGATTTGTAGTAATTGATTGACGTTGATTTGACACAATTCGATATGTGATTGACATGCTTGACATGTTGCTTCGAAAATGACAGCGGCTGCGTTCCGAAACGCGCTCAGAGCGCTCACAGCACCTTGCATCCCTTTTCCTCTTGAAAGTCGAGTCCTAAGAGGAAAAAGGATGCAAGGTGCTGTGAGCGCTCTAAGCGCGATTCGGAACGCAGCCATAGATAACATAAGAAAACTGACATTTGGTTGATAGGTTGGACGGAGTTTTATAAACGTCGTTTGTTGAGCTTCCCCATTTTTACTTGATTTATCTTATGTACCGTACATATAACATTATTACCGAACAACTTGCAGGCCTGTGGCCCTAACTTTGATATTGGCGAAGTGTCCAAGACAGAAGCCATTAAGCCATAAGAAGTTTTATTAAATTTAGGCACGCTATGAAGTAGGTAACAAACAAAATAAGAGTTACAGGTAAATAAATAGGAACTTGGAACAAATACTCAAGGATACATTAATAGTTTAAAAAACTAAAACAACGCTTTGACTTTTCCACCCACCTTCAAGCTCCATCATCAGGTCAGCTCAGTGGTACCATATTATGGCATTGTCATCCGAGTTACATATACCTGCCAAGTTTCATCATGATACGATAATTAGAAGTGGGTTCAATTCTGCTTGCAAGATTTCTTACTTTAGTGTTGTTAGTTAGTTATACGACGACCTAATAAAAGCGTTCTTTCAGCTCGAGTAGGTATACGCTGTATAACAGAACTGGCGAGCAGCACCGTGTGCAAAATATATCTTCAGAAGTAGAATACCTAGACTGCAAAAAGAAAATAGACTTGAAACGGAACAGAAACACATTCAAATAAACGCCAGCAAAAGCGTGCGTGTACGACGAATTCGTTCTTTGATCCTTCACGAGCAATCTATGAAACACAATCTGTGACCCGAATGTGCAATCGTTGCCCGGATCATTAGGAAGTGGGCACAAAAGAATAAATTAACGGCGGGGTAATTAATCACTGGTAATGTCGGGCTTTGTCTGGAGCGAAATTAGTGATATCACGCCCTAATATTTGGACCAACAACGACGTTTGTCTAAGAACGGAACCCCACTGCGGCGCTACACAACGCACACGCTAAATGTGGGACATTTGTATTGTCCGTGCGTAGCATGGCCGTACGCTGCTGTGGAAGTATCCACCTAAATTTTTATACCAACGTTTTAGCTCGACCGTGCGAGGAGAGAGTTTCCGGCTTGAATGTTGTGTTGCTTTTAATATTGGTTAAAACTAAATCAAGCGCCGCAGCACTTTTCAACTTTTCTTTTTCAACATTCCAAAGTTTTCCTGTAAGCGCCAGTAGGTCAGTCAGCCTACCGTAGCAGCATATTTACGTTCCACTACCAGACAAAGGCATTTCGATTTCATCACTGCAGTTAACCACATTGATCCTAAAACAACACTGGATCAACTCCTCTGTGTTAAAATACAATCAATTCGGCTGAACTGTAAACAGTAACTTCTCAAAATAAAATTCAAATTCCGTTATACTCCATCCATCGATTCTTGATACTTGATGCAAATCGGCGTAATTGGAAATCCTACCTGCATTTGTCTGGCATTTCCGATTTCACGAATTCAAATACTTCGGATACTCGCCGTCAAGTTAGGTTTCCTAGATTGAAACTTACTTATAGCCAGTTTGAAAATACTGTAGATATTCAAATTCCATACTAGTCAGTTAACTAACCTACACTTCGTATTATTTACTCGTATTAGATACTCAAATAGTAGATTGTGTGACTAGGGAGCAAAATGGTATATTTTACCGCGGGTGACGGATTGAATCCAGAGGGACGCGAAAGATTCCGGAATAGAATCCCGAGCGGAGCGACGATTATAACGTGGAATCTTGAGCTAGCGAGAAAGGTTTAAATAATTTTGCTACCGTGTAGCACACTCTGCGTTTCACTCCTCCTATGAGAAAACCAGTAGCAGCAGGGAACAAATTCGTACTATCCCTAGAGAGCAAAATCTTACTTTGCTCGCTGTTAGCGGGGTAGAAATGGAGAGGGAGCAAAATCGCATTTTGCTCCGTCTAAACGGGAAACAAAGTACTCCTTTTCGAATAGGAGGAGTTAAAAGGTTGTTTGTTCAAAGACCGTGAATTTCATTGATCGAGTGAGAGAGTTCAAACTATAGGTAAATTAATACCTAGTTGCTCTCGGCACATATTTGCGACTAGTTCCGCGTGGAACTCGGTAATAGCGTTCCTGCGGGAACTATGCGTTTTTCCGGGATAAAAAGTAGCCCATATGTTGACCAGTTTTATTAACTACCCCCATACCAAATTTTGCTGTAATCTGACCAGTAGTTTTTGAATTTAAATCCGAACATACATACATAATACATACACACATACAGTAATGTAATTTGTTATCTTTTTTTTTATGGAAATAAACAGATTTGAAAATTAATTTAATTAATTAATTAGTAAATTTTTCTAAAACCCCGTCATTTTGTGTTGAGTATCGTTTATTTATATACTTAGTCCCCTCGACTTGATAGTTTATTTTAGTTTTCAAGTTACAAACGTGACTTCTTCAACTCAGGGTGTAGGTTGATTCAAAACGTCCGTTAAAGTTAAAGTTAACGTTAAATATTTTACTGTTTTTTTATGGCGATGGTATAGGCAAACGATCGCACAGCCCACCTTATGGTAAGTGGTCACTGCGGTCCATGGACACCGAAATCCTTTGATCCCCCATTAAGAAACCATAAGAACTCGAATGCGTTGCCTACCCTGAGGCTTAAGATGGAATGCCTCTGTGCCAGAAATTTACTATGGGACAAAATGAAGTTTCTGTATGGAATGACAGCTCGGCGGCCATATTTAACGACCAGGAGTCCGTCAACCTACCGCCTCTCATGCAGAGGGTCGGGGGTTCGATTCCGGCTCGCGCCGCTAAGTTTACTTATGTGCGAAATTCAATTTGAATTAACCACTGTGCTTTTTGTTGAAGGAAAACATCGTGAGGAAACCTGCACGCATCTATGAAGTAATTCAAAGATGTGTGTGAAGACCCCAATCCCCACTGGGCCCGCGTGGGGACTATAGCCCAGACCCTCTCGTGATGAGAGGAGGCCTGTGCCCAGCAGTGGGACGCAAATAGGCTGTAGTAGTAGTAGTAGTAGTGTAGTAGTCCGTCAACTATGCAGGAATCAACTCGGGCTAAATTAGTAGCATAGATTCGTCAAATCCTCGTTTCAAACCTTCAAATTCAAATTTTATTTATTTAATGAAAAGTAACCTTCAAATCCTGTACTTTTGTGAAGTAGTCCCGGACGTGACAAGTCGCTTCAATTTAAATGATTTGTATCTCGATCGACATTATAGTACAACGGTCCGAGAATCGGCACCCTGACCCAATTTACTGTACTAAGGTACTATATATTCTGTGGCAACACCGAATCCCTCTAAAATGTAATGCAAATCCAACTTTATCCGCGCCGCGGAAAGGTCAATTTACCACGACTCTCGAACAGCCTCTTCACCGTCTACAGTCGGCTTTCTAGGAGCGCCAAGTAAGTACTTACCTGTTCGAGGTTTTTGAGAGTGTCATGTCAACCCTAGTTGTAGGGAGGCAATACTATTTAGTGTCATTAAGTATCCTTCGACGGTCTTTCTCGTAACTCATCATTATGAGTAGCATCTCGTGAAGCTCTTGTATTTTTTTCTTTATTAAAATAATTTCTTTATAAAATAATATTTATGAGATAAATAACTTAAGAGATAACTTAGGTAGAGATCTTCTACTATCTAAAGCCCCCGCCCCTCCAAAAAGTCAAAACGCTTCAATGTATTTAAAAAGCACCATCATCACTCTCAACACATGTGTGCGTGCTGTGACAGCCATCAGCTATGCGTTGAGAGTGTTGGTGGTGCTTTTTAAATATTAATAAATAAATTGAAGCGTTTTGAAATATGAAGGCGCGGGACTTAAGATAGTAGAAGATCTCTATATTTCTTCATTGTCGAAAGTACAAGCGGGCTTCTTATAGTTAAATATAAATAAGTTTGACTTATCTATAGGAAAAACCAATCCCGCCGTTCTTTAGGAACGACTGATTAGGTAGTCCAAACCTACAGGAACATCTCTGTTCAAGTCAATAAGTAAGGCCCATTTTTAGTTCATATTAAGTTGCCTGATTATCGGTATTTTATAGGATACACTTTGGAGAGTGTGCGGGGGAATTGTTTGATTTAATTCCACCATCCCCATTTCGTCACTACGGGACTAAGGCGTGGTCTTGGATTCCATCCTTATGTTGTAGCTATTCCTCCAGCGCGCACGAAGCGCTTCGATTCATGCTTCATAATGCGAACAGCTAAGGAGTGGAATTCCCTACCTATAATAATATACCTTATAACTTGGATCTTTTCAAGTCGAGAGTGAACAGGAAGTAAGCATGTATCACCCTCGACCGCATCGTCACTTTACCATCAGGTGAAATCGTGGTCAAATGCTTGCCTATAATAAGAATTCCTTTAAAAAGATGATCAACACCAGACATAAACATAAAATAGCAGTACCAAAATTTCGTGTGAGAAAAGTTTTTAGATCATTTATGGGTCAATGTATTCTTTATTACAATAAACTACCCCGAGAAGCCATGAACCTGCCCCTCCCGGAAATTAAAAAATATTTAAAAAGTGCTCTGCTGCGCAAAGGTTACTATTGTGTAGAAGATTATTTAAGTGACAAGAATGCCTGGCCTGAATTGGAGTAATAAATATGTGTGCGCTTAAGGACTTAGTTAAAATTCGATATAGTGCGTGTGATTAAAAAAAGTGCGATACAAAGTAGAAGATGTAGGTACCTAAATCAATGACGAAGCTTGCAGCGGATAACGGTATGTTTTTAATGATAACTACATCAAACTGTACATAATGACGATGCAAAAGTGATTGTAAAATCCTACTTGAATAAATGGTTTTTATCTTTATCTTATCTTATCTTAATAATAATAAAGTATTTCGCGTATTAATTCGAGTGCTTAACCACACAAATAGGCAAATCTGCTGTCTATAGTTGTAAGAGCATCTCAAATGAGAGACGGCCGAGTTGGCAGAAAGTTGGAGCTGTGTAAAACTGCGCTGGCTAACGGCTCGGCCACGGCGACAGCGGCAGCGGAGAGCGTTTCACGGACACGTTGCGCGATCGTGACGCCCGCCGCGCATCGGTTAGCGACCGTCGCGCGCAATCCATATGCATACTAATATTATAAATGCGAAAGTAACTCTGTCTGTCTGTCTGTTACCTCTTCACGCTTCAACCGCTGGACCGATTTGGATGAAATTTGGCATTGAGCGATACCACTATCTCCATCCCCGGTCCCGGAAAGGACATAGGCTACTTTTTATCCCGGAAAAACGCACAGTTCCCGCGGGAACGCGATAACCGAATACCCCGCGGGCGAAGTGGCGGGCACAAGCTAGTATGTCAATAAAACGCTTGCCGCTGCCGCTGTCGCCCGAAGTCGTGGCCGTAAGGAAGCAGATAGCCCTAACTTTAAGTGGACCGTTGTAAACTAGGGACTGATTCAAAGTTCAGCATTAACAACTTTTAATTAAGTACACCGATAGTTTGATGAAACGACGCTTGTGAAACTTTCCTGGAATTTTATAATAGGGGAGACGACAACTTTTTTTTCCTTAGTCTAACAGGAAGATTATTGAAAAGTATTGGACACGTATTTTTTCTTCTTTCACGTAATCAAACTTATACGGAGATATATGGAGTTGAAATGTCGCGTGACGACACGGTTAGGTACGATTTATACCTAACGGTGACGTAGTTAGGCCCCACTCTCCAACTTTAATACGTTTTAACTTAGTCATTCTTTGTTAATTTGATAAAACAAAAAATACGTGTCTAATATTTTTTTATTACCTGACTGACGGACTAATTAGAATTTCGATTTCTTCACCCTGTCGTCATCCCTATTTACCGTACAGTTCAAACATGAATATTTCTGTTTTGGATCCCATGTAGGCGAAAAGAGGAAGTAGGAAGGTCCAACGATAAGTGTGTCTATCCATTCTAGTTATCTATATACTAAACCAGAAAGTAAATCATTCCGTTTAAATTGCACCGTTACCTTTTGACGTGACCTTTAAATATGATCCGATTTAGATAAAACATTCAATTTTAACCCCAGAAATCATCATTGAAAATCGTAATACTTATGTAGTTTAAAGTTTAGTGCGATATTCCGCACAGACGATGTCGCGTGTAGAAGCTACCACTTGTAGTATAAATTGTATAGGAAACAAAGAATGGTGTATTGCCTTATTGCATACAATTTTACCCCCTATAATGGTTTATAGTCCGTAATCAATCATGAGTATGATTAACTATAATAGTGCAATTGACAGGAACATGTCTAGCTACTGAACTATCAACTACTGAATTTAACATATACATGATTATGTCTACAGGGCGTTTCAGCGGTCTCGAAAGTCAAACTGTTTAAGTATTGAAGACACGTGACCCTATGCATGTATCTATGTCCGGTTTTAACTCTAGAACATTAATCTATTATAAGTAAGGATTCACAATCAGACGGAGAAAAATGGCCCGTCAAAACGGGTGCCCGAACAACTAACTTTGTAACGTTGACACTTAAGTCTTATAGTGTTAGGTTTACATTTGTATAAAATATTTATCTTGACACATACTATAAAGAGGCGTTATTAACATATTGGAACGTATTTTCTAATGTCAGTTTGCTCCATATATTTTGACATATTCTGTTAGGCACTATTCGTCCATATGTTATTATAGGTCAATGCTCTAGAATTAGTTTTCGCATTGCTACAAGTTTTGGAAAGACGGTAGATTATAACACGGGTCAACATAAAGGCGGGAAAGCTCTTACCGAATTAGGTGCAGACAAAGTCGCGGGTAGAAGCTAGTATTGAATGCCTACTTTACATGAAAATAACCAGTTTAATAGCATTTTCTATACTATACTCGTACCCAAATTATTTTTAAGAGGGTTTACTCCTAAAGTTGGCAACGTCGCAAATAGCTGACAAATATTTCGCTATTTTCATTAATCTTTGAATATACTGAATGAAAACATGAATTGTCGCTCTATGGTTGAATAAAACATTAAGTATTGATCGACAGTCATTATAGGAACACGAAGTTCTTAGTACTATGGAAGTAATAATCTTTTGAAAACTTTCCATCGCAGTTTCCATGCATTTTAATGTAATCTTATCATTTGAATGCCTAACCAACAAAATATAAAACGAGATGCGTCATTCAACCATAGAATGATAACTTCCTTTTTTAAATTAGTAATATTGAGAAATTAATAAATTTAGCGAAACATTTGACAGCTATATGCGACGTTGCCAACTTTCGGGACAAACCCTCTTAAGTCGTATAACTGTAGTAAAGTAGTTTTATTTCTTAACAGATCTTTAAAACTCAATTTTGCTCAAGGAAAAGCTTTCATAATTGAATTTTTATAACCGTACTTTCAAGCCATCACGAAATGGTCAAAATTAACGGCCGGCCTGTAAAATAAATTCAGCATTGGGTGGGTATACGATCGTAGTTCGTACCAAATGTGAGAAAACGGTTCGCCTTTAGGTACTCGTATACGTACAAGTGGAAATCAAAGTCTTATTTACTCACTTAATTCTTTATTGAGTTTATAAATTAACATTAACAGTTCAGCTACACATGTTAATTATTCTGCATAAATAATTTATTAGGCAGGTACTTATAGTTAATGGAATAAAACAATCACTGTATTGAACTGGAGGTGACAATTGTCTCCAAATGGTTAATAATGATCTACCATGTGATTTTCTTTTTATGACTCTCCCAAAGTCCACTCAATCAACCAGAAATGGCCTTATCAATATAAAATGGGCAGTGGAGGAGACGAAAACGTCATTTGTTATATAAAACCAGTTATAATGCATGATTCCATGGTGATAAATATAAAACAAAACATAGAGCGACTATTATCAAAGTTGTCAATCATAGAAACCCGTTATCATTCGCAACTTTTAAAACCTTTAAGTAGGTCGAACGTGTTTTAGTCATTATAATCCTGTGATCTATGTATACCTCTATAAGTAATACAGCATGGACTAGAAATGAAAGTTTGTTCTAGTTTAGAATTCATATTTGAAGCGGGCGAGCTACTGGTAGTACTCATAGTCTCCTCTAGGGATATTACCTAAATAGACTAGATTTATCATACCTATTTGCGTTTGAAATATATCACCATGTGTACCTATATAGGGTCTGTTTCCATTGATGCGGAGTTAAGCGGAGTGAAGAGAATCAGCACAGGTAAATTGCGAATGCCCCTTGATTTTGATATCGACCAAAGCACCATTTTTGTTCCACGGCGACTTTTTGTAACAATACTGCCGCGCTACTCATATCGCTATCTTGGTGTTAAAAAAGGATAGTGATAAGATAGAGATAACAAAAAGTCGCCGTGGGCGAGGGCCCTAAGAAATAGAACCATAAAGTTGAATCATTGGGTTCAATTAAGTATTGCATGTCTCCTCTATTGTTCGCGAAGCTTCGCTGCAGAGGAAACGCAACCTAATCCCAGAACAGAATAGTCAGGATTTAGCTGGATATTCTCCAAGAAAAAATAAAAAAGAAGGGCTTTCTAAAATAATTATTTTAACAGGAATCTGGGCATTTATCCTTAGTGATAAAATAAAATAGCGAATTAATTTTCCTTTAATATCGATTATCTTATTAAATAATCAGTACTTAAACTTAACACTTTCAATATCTTTCCACACAAGTCCTTGAAACATATTAGTTACGAGCTTGAAAATCAGCGTTTCGACTAATTCAAAACAAATGGTGTCATCAAAATTGATTCCTCAATATTAATGTCTTGTATAATAACAATGAATTGACACCCATTTGCCGGCGCATGAAAAACCTCTCCCGCCTCAAAAAAAAAACGGAAAAACAATTATCGCGCAATAACGATAAACGTTTCAAAGGTGGTTTTATCGAGTTATTGCCATTCGGAAAATTGATTTCGTAAACGATTCCAGTTGTCTCTTGAAGTCACTGTCCAAATTTTTCAAGTATACCTATTCCGACAGGTTAGGATCTACTGAATTTCAGAGAAAATATTATACTTAAGTAATCATTCTGCCCTAGCTCCGAAACTAAACAGTGGTGACTTTTTCGTGCCTACGTATGTAGACATACTCGTATACCGTGTCCGTGCAAAAATTAATTTGTTTTCTAACTCGACATAAACATTCACACTTACCTATTTAAAAACACACGCGATTACAAGAACGGTAACATTCAATTCAAACGAAACGTAACCTTTCCTTGTAAGAAACGTCACTTTGTGAAAAGCGAAACCTGAAGTCTCTATTTGCATAACGGAATGAATATGAATGAGACGTGTGAGCGAGACAGCTGTTCCTGTTACGTGGATGATTAACTCACGCACGCACGATTTGGCAACATATCATTCAGAAGATTTGCTTATTAAGTCAGTAAGAAACGTAGGGTCGAGATCGATGGGCAAGATACATTACACTAATTAGTCGGCGAGTAGGTACTTACTTAGAATAGAAATAGAGATAGAAAAAACATTTGTTGACACATACACAAATAACATTTTTAGGGAGATAAAAAAAAAAAAGAAAATAACACAAATACAGACAAAATTGAGACAAAAGGGGCGGACTCAGCGTGTGCTGTGAACGCGGGCCGGAGCCTACCATGTCACAGCGCTGTTTTTCAGTCCGTCCCTGAGACATATTTGCAAAGGCTGCGGGTTAGTCAAAAATAATAGAGAACTAATGAAGGGCAACCTCCCGCTGACACTCAAGCGAACACTCGTCGACATGAGTATACTTATCTACCCATCCTAATAACCTACGGTGCTCAACATAGTCTCTTCTGAGTCTCAAAAGTTCAAGTTGAATTTGAAGGCTTGTCAAAGGAATATGGAGCGTAGCATACTAGGTCTTAAAAGAACAGATTGTGATCGAAACACCTCGCTGCGCTCCCAAACACAATAGCCAACGTAGGCCACAAAACCGCCAAACTTAAGTAAAACTGGGCCGAACACGTTTGTTGTATCCACCAAGAGAGGTGTGCTCACAAAAGGGTAAGGCCATAAACCGCCACGGCGCGCCAGGCCTAGTCTATCTGCCTTGTCTATTTTAGTGGGATTGTGTTTCATTGTTATTTGTTGGTAAATATATTTATGGTTTTATGCACTTACCCCACAATGTCGCAACGCAACAAAGAAAAATATAAGAAACAAACTTGAAAATAAGTGAAACAAACATAAAATAAAACTTGAAAACTAACGGCAATGATAAATGCATGCGAACGTCGAGCGTTTCAAGCGTATTAAACGTTTAAACTATAGGTATTACGTAAATGATTGCGCGAACTCGCGATAAAGCGGATATAATGGGCTAGTGGTGCAGCCACTTTAGGTACCACCCCGGAACGCCCGGTGGTAATAAAATATTAAGATAGGTACGTTCGCTGTGCTGCGGGAATACTCGAATTTAGTTAGCTATTTGTTATCAAACATTATTCCCATTGCAATGTTTCGGAAATGATTGTCGATGTACGCAAACTGAACAAGCAAAGAGATAATCTACGTGTCTGTACGTAGAAAGAAAAATTCAAAAAAGGAACGAGGTTCTAAGGATGTATGGTAGACCACAAAACAGCGATTTTTAGAAATCTTTTCTGTCTGTCTGTCTGTTTGTTGGAGTTAATCTCCTAAACTACTGAACCGCTTTGAATGCAGTTTTCAAGTGTAGATAGAGCGTCATTTGGAGCAACATATAAGCTTTGTTTGATTAAAAGCGGATGTTGGAAAGAAAAGTTATCGGCAATTTTATATTCCACGCAGACGAAGTCGCGGGCAGAAGCTAGTAAATAAAATAAATACATTTTCACCTCAGCAGCTCGAACAAGTAGACTTTGCTGTCAGAAATTAGTGAGCAAAATCGTGTTTGTTTCACTCAGTGAGACAATAGTTATTTGTTATGCAAGGCTGCAAAGTTGTTGTTTGCTGTGAGTGCGTGATTGAGACCCGAGTGAACGAAGGATTCTAGGGTTGAACCACGAGCGAAGCGAGTGGTTCAAATATAGAATCCTGAGTGTAACGAGGGTTTCAAGGCACGAGACCGCAAACGACTTTGCTGCTGAGCGCAACACAAAATTTTTCACCTCACGCGCGATTTTTCGGGAAGAAGACTTAGTTCGGCGTCACGTACAGTTTGTGCTAACTCTGGAGGAGTTAAATTCGTATCTTCATTGCTAGAATCGCTCATATTTTCTTTATTACTTCGTATAGGTATTCTAAATTACAAAACCAGCAATCTAAAACTTTTTTTATTTTTTTTTTATGTTTTTTTTCCGGAGGTTGCGTTCCAAATCACTCCTACTCGTACTTCAAGATTCAATTATTCATTCAATACAGTTAAAATATACACATATTTAAGTATTATTGTGATAAAACATAGCGAAATAATGAAATACTCGTACATCTGAAACGGTGTATTATTAATATAATTTTATTAATGATGATATTAAGTAAATTGAACCTTTATTTTAATAAAACTCTCACGACGAATTGCGTTTCAGAACGTATCGTTGTTTTTTTATTGTGACAGTGGCGTCATGCGTCGTTCGAATTTCAAAAACACTTTCCACGCTAGCGGATAAAAACAACTTTTGCGCTCGGATATCAAGCTGCAAAACGACTACTTTCGAGCCAGTGAGGTGAAAAGTATTTTTTTAATTTGATTTTTTAAAATCCTTTTATCCCAGCAGACAATCCCATCAGGCAAAGGCAAAGGCCTAAGCCTTGCAGCCACAGTTAAATCGTTCCCGCGCTTTTTCTTTTTTTTTTATTTGATTATGCGAATGGTCATTTCATACTGCGGCATCTAACTAGTAACTACTTCTTATACCAATAATTCAAACTATCTCGATTTTATCAGCTCTCTTCTTTTCATTTCTTTAAGAAAAGAGGTAGGATTATACTAGGCAAGTCTTAGTGCGAATCTATTTTCGTAGAAAAAAAACTGAACTAGAAACGTTCGGATACGCGCAACGCATCAGTACCGCCGTATTTTTAGACATTAAAACTTCATTAAAATTATACTTTGATTTAACTTCTGAAAATCTTGCAATTTTAAATGACTTATATTTCATATAATTATGTTATTTGTAAACATTTTAAACTACAGTTTTAATTTAAAGTAAACTAAAAGTTTTCAAACATTACCGAATAAATTCGAAATTTATCATTGTACTAGTTTCCGAACATACGTTTAGAAAATTGCCGCCATTCTCTCATGTCAAACCATGTCTTTCTTCTTAATTTTCGATAACTAACTTTAAAGTAATTCTTTTAAAACATGAAATTCAAGTATAAATTTGAGTGAAAGGAGTGAAGAAGAAATGTTATTTCATATTTTTCGTGATGTAAGTATTCTTTGCAAGTACCTTTTATGTGTTCTCGCTACTGAGGTGAAAAATTGTATGTGCTACTCGAGAGCAATTTCTTTTACTTTTCGTGCATTTGAGTCCTTCGCTAGCTCAAGATTCTAAACTAGAATCACTCGCTGAACGCTCGTGATTCAACTATAGAATCTTTCGCTAGCTCAGGACTCAAACATGGCACTCGAAGCAAAAAACAATTTTGCTCTCTTGTTGCACAAATAACTATTTTCGTTCTTTATTCCGACATAAAAAACAAGGATCCCAACACTTAGAGATGGAGAGGTGTTACTTGAAACTGTGGGAGCTGCAGGACAAAAGGGCTGTTTTTTTACAGACCTGTGTCTTCCAACAAAGGGTTAAACTAGACATGATTTCGTCGGCTCCATTATGAAGTTTTCTTCAAGGAAGACTTAATTTCAGACATCATAAACATGAATTTATGTTTTTTATGATTGTTACTTACTTGGTGACACTCTGTTCTTCTACTATTATGTATAAACTGTGGTATAGCAAGACACAAGTTAGAAGACGCGCGGCGGAGCACTTAACCCGTTAACGCAGAGTCTATTATTGCTTAATCTACACGCCTTCTAAGTTGTGTCATGCTATAACTACTTGTTGCATTGGGTATTGGTTGTACTTATATAAGGATGGTTGGTTTCCCAAAAAAAAAATGAAGGATCAAAACTATGAACTTCAAATTCAACCACTTTTACCACAACAATCTAGTTCAACGTCTACTCCAGCATAAATCGTAAGCGTGACGCGGAATACACAATATTTTTACAAAATGGCCGAAATGCGGCGTTCTCGCGGCACGGAAGCGACGGAACTATAAATTGTGTTAATGTTCGGATATCAGGGATAAACTGCGTGCCCGGGACCGTGAGCTTCGCTACCGGGGCCCTTTCAATACTCCTTACTCTTGTTTGAGCTATCAAAGACTGAGCCGATGACACTATTGTAGTACTATTCTGTGCTAATGATTCTTGTACTTCAGGCAATGAAAATCAGGCAGCCATGTCTTATGTTCATTGAATTACTTAATAGAAATGGAATAGAATAATATGAATGTTTCTAAACAAGTTTTTTATTTATACTTTAAAGTATGTCAATATTTTGCGGGAAATTTCGCTTCTAAAGTGGTAAACGGTTCAAAAAATAGAAATTATCGAATGTGTTAAAAAAATATTCATAAAGAAGGCTATACATTGAAGACATGCTTACAGTTCTAGATTTTAAGATATTTTTACCTTACAAGCAATCTACAACAACACAGATTAGTTGCGTTTTCTGTAAAGACTCCCCTGAAAACTGCACATTTACAGTGGAATGCCCAGTTTCGAGATGGGCATAATAGATATTCCTCCGCTACAGCTTATGCAGACAAAAGAGCACTCTAGAGCCTCCAGTTTGACCTGAAAACCGCCTATTGTTGTCAAATGGTCGGATCCCGGTGCTTATTCAAATTGGAGGCAAACCCGCCCAAGACAAATTAGGCTTTATCTATGTTCTTGGAAATGTATCAGCCATTCAACAAAATGTTGCAGTTTCTAGAAGATATAATGCAGATTTGGATAAACTTTTTTAGGTAGGATACTGTCTCCCAATATACAGGTTTGATCTTAGTTTGGGAGCCAGGGCTCACCCTAAGAATCATTGTAACCATTGTAAGCAGTCATAATGCTCTGTATGCAGTAGGATAATTGAAATTGGAAATAAACTATTATTATTATAACTCGGCGGAGTATATTTTAGTAATGGACATAATATCTTTTAGCTGATGATGAATATGTGTTGATTTGACCGACCCCCTGTCTTGCAGGGGTTGGAGTTCGAATCCAGCTATCTATTATGCTATGTGTGAAATTCAATTTGAATTTACCACAGCGGAAAACGAACCACTTTGATCAATAAGTCGGCCATGTTGCTGAATAAATTAGAAATACGAGTAAGTTGACATTGACAGTAGTGGACAAAATCCCATGACCAGAGAGTGCATATCCATATTAATATTATAAATGCGAAAGTAACTCTGTCTGTCCGTCTGTCTGTCTGTCTGTCTGTCTGTCTGTTACGACCTCTTCACGCTTCAACCGCTGGACCGATTGAGATGAAATTTGGCATGGAGATAGTTGGTGTCCCGGGAAAGGACATAGGCTACTTTTTATCCCGGAATAACGCATAGTACCCGCGGGAACGCGATAACCGAATTCCACGCGGGCGAAGTCACGGGCAGAAGCTAGTTAATATTATAAATGCGAAAGTAACTCTGTCTGTCTGTCTGTTACCTCTTCACGCTTCAACCACTGGACCGATTTGGTATGCAGATAGTTGGGGTCCCGAGAAAAGACATAGGCTACTTTTTATCCCGGAAAAATGCAGAGTTCCCGTGGGAGCGCAATAACCGAATTCCACGCGGGCGAAGTCGCGGGCAGAAGCTAGTTGAAAATAAAGGAGAAATAAAATTAACCATCAAATAATGAAAATGAATTGTCAATCAATTTCACATTATGTCCGGTATTCGGAGGATTGCATCGCGCCTGCCGCAGCGGCAGCAACTGACTCGAGCGCTCAACCGTGAGTTTCATAAACAGTAATCTGCGCACATCAACGATTTTAACCCGCCACCGCTAACGCTTTACAAAAAATGACAAAAACCAAAAATAAAATAATTATCATTTTTTTTTTCTTTTCGTCACGAATAAACGCAAGTACTTAGTAATTTACGTTCACTCGTATCACAGTTTTTCAATCAAAAAGATATTCAAGTGCCATAAAACAGCGCTTCGTTGCGTAGACGACATAATATTTCCAACAGTCTATTTATTTATTCAATTATAAGCTTACAGTATGATACCAAAACGCTTACATTTAAAATTAAAAAACGCACGCATAAAAAACAAAATTATAAAATAAAATTAATAATCAGAAAAGTAGTCAACATTGAATTAAATTATTTCCTAAGATACATATTTATAAACATTAATAGTTTTTATATCAGCCTTGGCCGTAAAGCGGGATTTTCTGCCCGCTACGCGGAGAGAAAATCTCACTTTTTGGCCAAGGCAAGATGTAAAACTTTTGACAAACCACGGGCGGTAATTCGTAAAGCCCCAGATCGCATATTTATGGCCCTCACCTTCGGTTCGGGCCACAGAAACCTGCGATCTGGGGCATTTACGAATTCACCACCCTAGGTCTGTAATGTACTATTTAACAAACCTTCTAAAACAAAACCAAAACTATACGTGACAGGCCTCCTCTCAATTCTACGGGGTTAAGGCAGTAGATGCGGATACGCGATTTCACAAGCATCTTTGGAGAATTTACAATTAGGTTCCACTTCGACTGCTTATCTACTTCTACTGCTAACTGAAGTTCAAGGCATAAGCTGAAGCGATACTGTTATGTCAGCACACCCTAACTTCACTAACGAGCGCACATTTTGTCACTAATTAAACGCCAATTTGATTCGAAACGTACGCTTCTGTTTTCATTAAAGTCCCCTTTGACTGTTCAAGTGCGGGAGCCATATGTGTGTCATATTCGTACTGTGGCAATTTGACTTTGCTCCAGCTCTCACAACCATATCAATATCATGTGGGCTTTTTATATTCTTCTAAGATTCGTTCTGATTTGGAACGAATACTCATACATTTCGTATAGAAGAACTACTGGTCGTCTTCCGCATCACAAACGGATGGTTAAACTTACTTTTATGCTTTTATTTATTTATTTATTAAAAAGACATGGGAACAAAATGTAAATTGTAAATTACGTTGGAGTACAGTTACATTGTTGAGAAGTACATAAATTTACACTTCTATTACTACCACCATACATGATTCGATAAAATTATAGCGGAACACAATAGTACATTACAGACCTAGGTGGTGAATTCGTAAATGTCCCAGATCGCAGGTTTCTGTGCCCCGAACCGAAGGTGAGGGCCATAAATATGCGATCTGGGGCTTTACGAATTACCGCCCGTGGTTTGTCAAAAGTTTTACGTCTTGCCTTGGCCAGTAGCAGGCAGAAAATCCCACTTTATGGCCAAGGGTGATGTAAAAGTACTTAATTTACATTTCTTTATTAAAAATTAAAATTAAGGTGCTGTTATTAACAAGGGTGATTTTCAGTACGTTATTTCTGAATGAATTAAAACCTAGATGAATTATGTCAACATTGTAACACGTCCTGTTATACGATGAGCACATGCGTGCCAGCGGGCTGTGCTGGAAGACATCGTTGGGAAACCCGCGCCTAGAGAACTGTTCGGGGTTTCGACACGGTAACGAGTATACCCTCAGTCCTATGGCTGAGATGAGATCTGCGTCCACCTTATGATTAACAATTTTGTATAAAAATATTAGCCGTGCTTCTTCGCTGTATCAACGCTAAAATTCTGTGTCGTATCATCAATTTTCAGAAATGGTCTTGTTTCCGAGAACGTCATACTAAAAATGGTCCTTTAACGTTTTCATATTTAATGAAGTGATCACTCAGACGCCAAGCATGTGAATTTACCGCAACATGTGAATCAATAAAAATAGAATTGAAACGATTAATTATACATTTTAGTGATGTAACAGTGCATGGCAACATTAGGTGTACTTGGCGTTCAAAGGGTTAAGAGGACACGCTAGTGGTCATTTTTCCATACAAACGTTCTCGACATATTCCTCCCTGGATTTTGATCGTAGATCAATGATTTTTTGAAATAAGATCAATTTCGTCAGTATCTGTGTCGGTACGTTTTGCTTTTAGTGATATTTTTGTTCTTAATAGAACTAGGTGACTCCAAACAGTGCTGAAAATGGCCCGATTGAATAGGCCGCAAAGAAATGCTTGGTACACAAAAACCACAATAATAAACGCAAAAATTAAAACGGTCTGACACATATACTTTTCTTCTCATCCAGTTCCCAAAATTTCATTACGATTGGTTTAATTTTGGAGGAGGAAAATGTCGAGAACGAAACCTCGGTTTCCGAGTTTTTTACGTCGGATTTTTCGACGGAGCTGCAGTTGTCCTTATCGCACCTTTTGTCGCTTCGCCCGCGCCTGCGAGACAGCAACATTGATTTAAATTTCTCCAATCTGAAAAGGGGTTCAGCTCACGTATTAAGAGCGTCACCTATATCACGTTTTTTGTCCACAGCACGGCAACGCCACGACCTCGAGTGAGACGTCAGTGGGCACTAACACGGCCGCCGGATCGAGCAAGCAGCCCACAACCAAGTTCCGGCATGGGCTGCTGCAGCTCATGATCCACACCATCGACCCCATGCACGACGGTGAGTTAGGTACGCAACGCTTCGCTTACTTGCTGGAGGCTTGGAAGAAGATTAACCTTGACGTTTCTTGGCTACTACTACACCCACCACCACCACAACAGCCAATTTACGGCCCACTGCTGTGCACAGGCCTATAGTCCCCACGCGGACCCAGTGCGGATTGGGGACTTCACACACATATCCTTGAATTACTTCGCATTTGCAGTGTCCAGTTTCCGTGCAGTTTCCTCACCCGTTCTCACTACACCCGTGCCCGAAGTATAGACTGCAGGCCTGTACTTAGAGGGCCGGGGCACCTAAGTACTTGGTATTTGGGGGCTATCTCGTAGCTGGCAGTCAGGCCAGCCGCAAGCCAGTCTTTCGAGCTTGTGCCAGGCACCGCCACTGAGGCTCCTAGATGGCTGGGGCTCCTAGGCCCGGGCCTTGTAAGCCTAGGTGGAAATACGACCTTGATCGCCTGGGCCTTTTGGCTGATAGATTCATCTTCTCGCTACCATCTGTCTCGTCATACCAATGTGAGACGAAGACAAGTAAAACCAAAGATCTATAATAAGTAATAACATATGGACGAATAGTGCCTAACAGAATATGTCAAAATATATGGAGCAAACTGAAATTAGAAAATACGTTTCAATATGCTAATAACGCCTCTTTATAACGAAGGCCAAACGGGTGCCCTAGCTGTTCGGGCACCCGTTTTGACGGGGCCATTTTTCTCCAGCTGATTGTGAATCCTTACTTATAACAGATCAATGATCTATTCTAAGTAGTTTGACTAGGTCTCTCTGTGTAGTAAGCATAATTCACCAGTAGTCAGTCTTTTCAGTAAAGAATTTTAAATTTTGCGTTAAATTCGTTACAAAGTTCGCCCTAACCCGCGACCTTTTCCCAAATCGAACAAAGTGACCAGTGAGCTGAGTCGCTGAGTTCAAAATGGACCGCTCGGTGCGTGCGGAAGTGTGCACCACGCCTTAGAACTAGGCCACGTAAATAGGTTATGGGCCCAGGATAGTTTTATCACCATCGTTATATTAGTCAAAAGATTGAACACTTAACCTGTTTGATATTTGAGAATCTTTCAAGATACTATACTTACTTACTATACTTAGAATCTTTAAAGGTGTATTAATATATTTGATAGAGCCAAAGATAAAAACCTAAAAGTGATGACTTCTAAACGTCCAATATTTTTATTGATTACATTTACTATACGTAGCTTTTCCTAGACATTATGTCACAAGTACAGTCGATTTGAATGTTATGACTTATGAGACGCTTCGGGTCTTTTAAATAAAAGCACTATGAGTGAATGATCACATGTTATTGAAACATAAGTACTTTATGATGAAATTTTGAAAGCCAACTGTACTGTCTATCGTTGGGTTAAGTCGTAGTACTACACTTCTCTCGCCGAGTGTATTTTGCAGGGTAAGTAGGGTTTACATATTTTATCTCCTCTTTATTAAGGTTTTTTTAACGCATTCACTGCCACCGACGCATATATGCGTTTTGCTGACTTTCCTGCAGTGCTTTGAACGCACATGTGCGTTGCAACTGGCGAAAGTTCGTAAAAAGAAGTGGCAGTGAATGCCTTAACACCTACTTGAAGCACAATTTAACTTCTATGAGCTTAAGCTTGATGCTGCTTGATACTATTTGTTAGTAATAAATGATACACTAATAACTAGCTTCTGCCCGCGACTTTCGCCCGCGTGGAACTCGTTTATCGCGTTCCCGTGGGAACTATGCATTTCTCCGGGATGATAAGTGGCCTATGTTCTTTCCCGAGACTCCAACTATCTTCATACCAAATTTCATCCAAATCGGTCCAGCGGCTGAAGCGTGAAGAGGTAACAGACATACAGACAGAAAGACAGACAAAAAGTTACTTTAGCATTTATAATATTAATATGGATTTAAACTTTTAATTTACACGACTTGTTGGTACATCGACTTAACCCAACTCATGGATTTCAGACAAACTAACACACATACAACGATACAACGCACTCACACTCGCCTAAATTACACACATACATTTGTAAACATATTCATATCATATAATAAACAAATATATACTTTATCTGCATATCTATATAAATAACTATAACTAGTGTACACCTCAGCTTCCTCGCATACATTATTTAGACAAACACACACTCACACTTTTACACTCAATTAGCATAGTACATTTCATGATAACTTTAGTATATTTTATATCTTTTGTTTCTCTTCTTTTCGGCTAACCCCCATTTTAGGGGCCAGTCTGAAAATCAGCGCTGGGCGTAACAACGAGCCCAGCACCCGCTGAGACTGGTACCCATTGCCAAATCTTATAATTAAGATCACTTTATGTAATAATAGTTTGTAAGTAAAAATGTATTTATCTTTAGAACGTGTTTAGTTTAAGTTATGGCAATAAAAATATTTTGATTTGATTTGATTTGATTTGATGCGGTTTTTCACTGAAACTCAATTATAAGTAAAAGTATTTCTTTTTTCTTATTATCTTTTGTAATTAATGAACTTAAAATCATATCATTTTGCAAAATATTCCTACAGACCTTTTTTTTATTATTAAAATTTTATGATAAACTAGAAATAGAACTTTAGCTTTTCAAATACTTTTCTCTTTTTTTATAGAACGTGTAATTACATTTGATGAAAGCTCCTATTCTTTATAAACTTTAAATTCAAAATTCAAAAATTCAAAATTTTCAAAATTCAATCATTTATTCAGCAAATTGGCCACATAGGGGCACTTTTACACGTCAGAAAAGAATTTAATAGCGCTTCCTAGACCCATTGCTGAATACCAAAGAAACTGAATTCAAAGAAACCTTCCGAAAAATTACACAACATGAAGCACGAAGACCGACGAAGCACCTCCGGTATTTAGTAAACTGAAGTACTAAAGTTTACTTACTCGTGTACTTTGGTCTACTTTCTCCCGTGGATGCACCGACGTCGTGGCACCGAGCTACTTCATCCTTCAGACCCTTGAAGCAGACGACCCAGCATTTTTCCTCTACTCCATTACACGCATGCAGGAACTGATGTAAAAGGACCGAGTTACTCCAACCTTAGACTATTGTAGGCAGTGACGTCCAAGCACCGAACGCTACTTCATCATTGGATCATGGAAGGCGGTGACTTCAGAGCCCCAGGGCACGGACCAGTATTCGGATTGGAATGCCCAACAATGTATGAGATTTGACACGTTTGACAGATAAAATGTAAACGGAATGAAATCGTTTCCTAAGATCCAAACTTGGTTGCTCAATGGCCGTCGTCCAAGATGATTGACGTTTGTTGAGCTTCCCCATTTTTACTTCATTTATCTTTTATACCGTACATTTATTGTTATTACCGTACACTGCTCGGCCTGTAGGCCAATTACTTGACATTGGCGAAATTGTCTTGCACATAGACAGAAGCCATTAATTAAAGAGAAGAAGAAGATCCAAACTTATATCACAGTAGGTACCTATATCTACACTTAGGTAATAGGTAGAATCGTACCAATAGCGACACCTACCTCCCCGCACCAACACGTGCATGTATTTGTACTCCATAATATTTTAGTGTGCAGTTTAGATTCCACTAGTATGCAGTGTTCCGGGTGTGCTATATTATAGGTATAGGTATAGATTTGCGCGGGTTGGTTTTCCGCAACTCGACGTCAAGATTGCGCCTATTTTGCTTAATAGGGCATGACCTGTTATTGCTCCTGTAATTAGGCGCAACTGCCCTCTCCCTATGTGTGTTATATTAATGCTCTGCCGAAAAAGCGAAGAAAACTAATCTATCAGAGACTGAAATCGTATTTATCTCTGCACGTTTATTCCGGGTATCTAATTTTGTTCTCTATATCCGGCTCGAACGTTGCCGCGTTGTTTATTTGGATGCACAGCTCGGCCCAGCCCGGGTGACACCCCTAAGCCGGTTAATTCTGACCCGGGTTAATTTAGCCTGGTAACTTTACCAGGAATACGCCACGGATATTTTCACGGGGCTAACTTTATGAATCCGTCCATGTTTTTTTGGGGGATTCGTCCAATATAGTTGTGGGACGGGGTGTTTGTTAGTACAAAAATATGTTCAAAGTCACTTAGAGTTATAGAACGACACAACTTAGAAGGCGCGCGGTTGCTTAAGAGGCCACAGTTGCGAAATTACTAATGTTTCGCCATCTAGATCTCACCATCGGTGGCATCTACGAGGCTGTTATTCATATACATGAAACTTAAACATATTTGCTTTAAATGGTCGAACGTGAAAACACGATAGAAACAATTGCCTCGATACTTATAATTTTCTTAAATTTTTACTTTTTTTTTCCCCAAAAGTGGGATGCTCGTGACTACAGGACTCTTTCAAAGCCCTCTTACTTATGTCGACCTTTGTTTGAAATACAATTCGTGAGCCGGTGCGAATTGGATTCACACACACTTCTTGAATTGATGCTCAGATGCATGCAGATTTCCTCAAGATGTTTTTATTCACCGAAAAGTTCAGTAGTAAATTTAAATACTAGGGAAGCGCTTGAGGGAGGCAACGGGAGACCCTCGCGCCGGCAGCTTTCTCGCGCAGACTGGCTATTGCCATACAGCGAGGGATTCCTGCGTGATGGGAACCCTTCCGAAAGGTCCAAATTTAGGTTTTTAGGTTATTGTTTAGCTTAAAAAAAATCTGTAAATTTAAATGCTATTTATAGTTTATTTTAATTTTTTTAACTTGTTCTTTTCTGAATAAACTTTTAGTACATTTAAATACTTATTTAAATTAAGTCGCGCCTATTAAGTAACCTCAGAAATGCGAGTGAGTTTCGAACCGCAATACCTCTCTTCATGTGAGTTGACTGGCCCAACTCAACTCAAACCAACAATAGGTTTCCTACCTTCAAAAATCACTCACAAGCTTCACAACTCGTAATTCGCCAGCTAGGCATTTCAGCTAAAAATAGGGCAAGCATGTTAACCCCGCCTTGACCCGAGCATCGATCGGCATCATGCTCGGCATGCCGAGCACAAATATGCTCATTATTGTCGGCGAATATAATTAATGGTCCCCGGATAGTGTGGCTGACATATTAGATTTACTGGAATAATAACACTCTCTTGTTAGTTACATGCGTGTATGCTGATAATGAACTTTCGTAAGAATCGGATGATTTCATACTTATCTTCTTATTAATATTCTTTAGTCTTAATTAAGATACAGGGGGTCCTAAAAAATGTTAGTTATTAAAATGCTTCTTTTTCTGTACTATGTAAGTATATTATCACCGCTGAGATTATATTAATTATACCTGTGTTAATTAATATATTGGAGGTACCATTGATATATAAAAAACATGCTTTACGATATTATTATGCAGGAAAGAATACAAATCGTCATTTAATAATAAATAAATAGTTATATTTTTAACAAACTTCGAACACAGGAGTTTCTCTATTAGTATGTATGTTTATTTTTCCCTAAAGCATCAAAAAAACGACAATCATCTCGCATAAAAGAAAATTCTAAACCTTATCACGTGGAACGTACCTATTTCATCTACTAAGAGTTAACAAACACTCCGTAACTTCAAGTACAAACAAACAAACTAACACATCACGCAGGTAACAAAAGCATCGCCCGCATGAACCATATCATTTAACTTTCAAGCGAATGCATTCAGGGCTTCATAATCTCATTTCGCGATCTACCGGACGTGTGTCCAAACTGCGCGCAACTCGGCCGTTGCATAAGTGTGTGCAACTTGTCCGTTCAACAAAATGTGTGCAACTTGTTCGTGGCACAAAAGTTGTGTGCAACGTTATTGCTTTAAATGAAACGTACCTGTTTAATGGAGCGCGAGTTTAGTTGGTAAACATGAGTGGAACTTCAATCAAGTAGACCACTAGAGAGGAACTATTAATTGGATTTTCAAACAATTGGGTTTGCGATAAGTCTTCCCTGTGCTTGAAGATTAATGTTCAAACAAGTACTTAAAGGCTTTTTTCTGAGATATTCGAGAATTAATCTACTTAGCTGCAGAGATCGATTCGAAATTTATGATGAACTACCTTCTACCCGCGACGTCGCTCGCGTGGAATTCGGTTATCGCGCTCCCGCGGGAACTATACGCTTTCCCGGGATAAAAATTAACCTATGTCCTAACTATCTCCATGCCAAATTTCATCTCAATCGGTCTAGCGATTGAAGCGTGAAGAAATAACAGACAGACAGACATGTCTGTCTGTCTGTCTGTTACTTCTTCTGTCGAGTTACTTTCGCATTTATAATATTAGTATAGATTTCGAACCACGGTTAATCTAATGGTAGGTAATATCGTACATAATCTAACATAAAACCTGTCACCATCTGTTTCCCATACACACAATTGAGACTTTGAAGGCCTCTTCGTACCTTTCTTTATTCTAGGCAAGGTGGACGAGAAGGCTACAGCTGCATCATTGTCTAGCTTTCCAGATTGAACTTATGATTTGCTGTCTCTTTTCCGCACAGGAAAAATGTGTTCTCCACCGTCCGTTTCTCCCTCAGACAAGGTGGACTATAGTCCACAGCTACTACACGTCATCGCGTCTAGCTTTCTAGATTAAAGTTCTGATACACCGTCCCTTTTCCGCACAGGAAAAATGTGTTCTCATTGTGCCTTAGTTACTCCCGCAGGCAAGAAGGACAAGAAGGCCACGACTGTAACACATCTTCGCGCCTAGCTTTCCAAATTGAACTTCTGATTTACTGTCTGTTTTCCGCAAAGGAAAAATGCCTTCTCACCGTCCCTTTCTCCCGCAGGCAAGGTGGACGAGAAGGCGACGCAGCTTCACGCGATCGCGTCGCTCAAGGTGCTGCTTGAGGCGACGCGGCCGACGGCGGGCGGCGCGAGCGCAGCCGCCGCGCGGCACTCCGCCGCCGCCGCAAAAGAGACGCCCGTCGACCTGCCCAACGGTGGGGTCGCGGATGTACAGTTAGATGTTATAGAAGAGGTTTGTGATTTAATAATGTAGGTACCTATTGTTTGAACGGGAGTAAAATAAAAAAAGGTCTCTCATATGTGCTTCACAATCTGATTGTTAGCCGATTTGTGTGATATTTTATTACAATACACTTTATTGAACACCACACATTTAAGGTTCAACAGTACATAACATAAACGTAATTACACATAAAGTATGGCATACAGCAGGCGGTCTTATCGCGAAGTAGATAATTCCAATCTTCGATTTTTCCAAAAGTTTTATGCTGTCGAGCGTTTTTCTGGCACATTGTATGATTCTTGATGATACTAACAAACCAATACAAAGCGTCCATCACACCACAATGAAAAGTACCTAGTTTAATTCATTGACGTATATTTTAAAGACATTATAGATACGCATTGAAGAAACTTGCTTCGCCATGATATTTTCTTCGCTTGGGACTTGGTAGACTAGATCAAGACTAGTTGGGCCAAGCGTCACATTGTAAGGTGTTTCTTTCTCAGATAGGCGACCTGGAGGAGGACACGACGCCGCTGGACATGTCGTGGCCCTCCGGGTTCCGTAAGCGGCTGACGTACGTGTTGGTCGCGCCCATAGTCTTCCCGTTATGGATCACCCTCCCCGACACTAGGACGCCGAAGGGTAAGCACCAACCAACCAACTAAACAACTCTCCAACCGGCTGACTTCACTGTTACTCCGGAACATAGTCTTCCCATTATGGATCACCCTCCACGACACTAGAATGCCGCGGGGTAAGCACAAACCATCCAGGTAAACAACTTTCCAACCGGCTAACTTTGGTCCTTTTAGTAATGAACAAAAAAAAAGTATACTTGTATAATTTTCATAACGACTGTCAATTGTAAGGTAGTTTTTTAGAACTTTTAATGTGATCAAATGATTTTTCAATTTTGAATCGTTAACGCTTATCGACTCCAGATAATATCCAATAAAAAATATTATCTTTCTTGTTGAGTCACGTAAAGAGAACACGTAAAGTTCCAAATAGAAATTCATATTTAAAATGGTCAGAGAGGTGTCGACAAATAAAACTCCAGCACTGTGGCTCGCCTCTCAGCTAGAAGCTGACTCAGCATCCGCCACAATGGGCAGCTTACTGCTTATGTGAGCCAACAAATGTGGCTCGCTTTGTGCCACAAAATGAAAAATGTTTGTTATAATTTCAGGTAAAAAATGTTTAGGTTTTGTGTCGAAGTAAAACGAGATTTAAGAGAATGTTGCATTCTCATTAATTTAATTATGTTGTTGGATAGTTTTATTTTTTCTTAGCCTGTTGGAGTGTCCCACAGCTGGGAAAAGGCCTCCCCTTTTTTCCGCCAGCCTGTTGTGTGTCCCAGTGCCTGTGTTTGCCACTCTTTATCAAAGACGTCTAGGTTGTCCCGCCATCTGGATAGTTTAATGGAAATTAAATTACTACTTACTAATTATTATTATTACTATTTTCTTAATTATGTATGTACCTACTTCTTCTTTCTCTTTAAAAAAGGGTATGACATTCGAGTTTGGCCGGTGAAAAGACGGGCATAGAGGCATTCCATCTGATAAGCCTCAAGGTTGGTAACGCAGTCGAGATCTTATGATACTTAGATCCAGGTCCGCTGTGACCGCTTACCATCAGGTGGATTGTGTGCTACCAATAACATAAACAATGGATTAAAACTTCTCTTTCATGGAAGTAAGATACAATAAAAATAAAAAATGCGCTTACTGAATTACAGAGCTGATAATTCTTGCATGGAAACTTACTTCGACTTGACTGCGAGTGCAAATACAGCCAATATTATTTTTATATTACTTTTTTACTATATTTGGACACATTACAGCTAGCTTACTCATTAATCTCTGTACGTTCATTAGCCATACTTGACGTGTTTCGAAACTATCAAGAAGCCTCGTTGCGTGACAGGCCGATAATCGATCATTCTGTAAGTGACCTTAATTGGCATTGTTCAGTTAACTATCGAATCTTGTGATCTCAAGTAGGTGACATGTGTAACCTTAATATGCTCACGCTGTAATCCCGGTGGGGTAGACAGGTATAAGGGCCCTCGCCCATGGCAACTTTTTGTAGCGATGCTGCCGCGCTTCTCATATCGCCATCCTTTTTACTCTTTGATGTAAAAAAAAGGAAAGCTAACTATAAAAACTGTATAGTTTAAAAAGTCATTCTCGAACTTAAATTCTTAAAGTATGAATAGTTATAAAGTTATAATATTTATCGCATGCAATACCTAACCGTTCTTACGGAACACTGATCAAATCGCAATCATCAGCTAAAGTTTCCATAAAAGAAATACGGGTTGTTCAAAAAGTTCACTCATAACGTAACGGTTAAATATAAAAAGTAGGAAAATAAAACCAAGCCGCAAGTTGTAAATTTTTACATTTCATACACATGGCCTTTAATTACGTGTATAAATATAACATCAAATAATAAATTCAGTTAATACACAACCAAGTACTTACCGCAGTAAGAATTTTAAATATCGCAATGTTGGAAAATTCTACGTCGCTAAAAATACTTAAATATTTATGCGGACGCTAGGGAGCTTTGGAAGTTGGCCGATATAAGCACATTTCCTGGAAAGCTGATTAAAGCTGAAGTGGAACTCGTTTACAGCTGCACTATAAGTCGAGCTTCCGTTCTTTGTGGGCTTGGAAGTTAGCGCTTTAAGATTATTTCAAATTGAAGACGAGTGTGTTTCGTCGCAAAGCTCTTTTGTGACTGGAGACAATGGCCGGCTCAGCATTCCGTTTAGCAGCGTAGCACCGCATACCTTCTTCAAATGGTTATTTTATACTTTAAATGCAGTATCTTGTATATTTATTTATTACATAAATGATCTCAGAAACGGCTTTAACGAATTGTACGAAATTTGCAAAGGTTCACGAGTGTGACAAAACGACGCAATCTAAAACGCTCGGTCGGCCACATAGGAATTTCAGTTAAACCTACATAACTATTATCAAAATTCCTATAAAAGTATCAATTTATTTAATAATCATCATTCGGCAAAACAATCATGTTGGTTTTTCTGATGATGATGATGATTATGATTGTTTTCATGAATTGTTGTTCCTAAATATATTACTTATACATAAATAAGTATATTTAGATTCTCCTTTATTTTTCTGTACATACTTATTTGTCTACACGTGAACATGTGTCCTCTCCACTACTCAAAGGTTAGCTGGAAGAAATTCCTTGTAGGGATAAGCTCGCCTTTGTACATGTGTCTCTTCTCTGTATTGATAATTGTATTTGTGTTTTTTTTTCTGTACAATAAAGTATTACTTACTTACTTACTTACTTACTTACTTGTTATCGTTAAGTAACTCTATCTTACCGGCGGGGCATATTTCTCGCAGGACTAATGGCCGATGGAGCCAGAAAGTTCGCGAGTGGCGTCCGCGAACTGAGAGACGATATGTCGGTGCCTCCAACAAGATGGAGCGACGACCTGGTGAAGGTCGCTGGAACGCGGTAGATGCTAAGGCACAGGACCAGTCTGAGTGGCGTGCCTTGGGGGAGGCCTATGTATAGCCTAAAAAGTATTACGACAGCTCAAATTAATCTTTAACCTTTTCAATGCCATTGTCAAAATATGAAAGCCGTCACTCACACGCCAAGAGTGGCTGACTAAAGCGAATGTGAATCTTACGCATGGCGTATTTAAACTCTTTAATTACACCTTTCAGTATAGTTGGCGTAGTAGGCAGTGCATTGCAACTTTAGGTCTCCACATGGCACAGAATATTTAATAGTACTACGTACAGAAAGGCCACGGAATCATCCGCCTGAATCTAGCCCGCGCAACTCGCGCCCAACTCGCCTTACTGTCATTTGTTTCATCCGGAGATGGTGAATGAATCGTTGGCCCGCGTATCTGTTACACATACATTTGCAAATTGACACTTCATTCGAATTGTGTTCGAAATTGTGCTTTTATAGGCCGGGTCCGCCGTGTGCCAACGGGTTAAGTTAAATGAATGTTCCTTTTATCTGTTCCAGGAAAGAATCTGTTCCCCGTAACGTTCATAGGGTCGATAGTTTGGATCGCGTTCTTCTCCTACCTCATGGTGTGGTGGGCGAACGTGGCGGGCGCGACGGCGCAGGTGCCGCCCGAGGTCATGGGGCTGACGCTTCTGGCGGCCGGGACTTCGGTGCCGGACCTGATCACCTCAGTCATCGTCGCCAGGAAGGGCTTCGGTGATATGGCGGTGTCCAGCTCAGTTGGCAGCAATATCTTTGATGTTACTGTTGGGTGAGTGTTTTTTCATTTTTTATTGGATATGTTTTAAGTGGTCTCTAACTACCCCTGCCTAGCCGTGGTGGCCTAGTGGTTCGACCTACCGCCTCTTATGCAGAGGGTCGGGGGTTCGATTCTGACTCACACCTCTAAGTTTACTTATGTGCGAAATTCAATTTGAATTTACCACTGAGCTTTTCGGTGAAGGAAAACATCGTGAGGAAACCTGCACGCATCTGCGAAGTTATTCAAAGGTGTGTGTAAAGGCCCCAATCTGCACTGGGCCCGCGTGGGGACTATAGCCCAAACCCTCTCGTGATGAGTGGAGGCCTGTGCCCAGCAGTGGGACGCAAATAGGCTGTAGTAATAGTAGTAGTAGTATTAAGTGGTCTCTAACTACCCCTACGGAAACCGGATCATTTTTAACCGACTTCAAAAAAGGAGGAGCTTCTCAATTCGTCGGAATCTTTTTTTATTAAGTCAAAGTCTGTATTCGTGTTATTACAATTGTTAAAAAGAACAACAAAATGTGAAGCACTGTCAGTATTACTACTTTATTTACCACTAACTGATTGAAGAAAATGAGAGCCGAACTTTCTTCTTATATTTCTGTAGATTTTTACAATACGTAACATAGCATAAAAATTAGATAACTACGTTTCGATTGTCTTGACTGTAGGTAGGTAGGTGATACCTGTGGCTACAATTTTAGTCGCAACTATGTAATTTTTACGCTTACTTAAAAAAACCACGATGCATCATTTAGAATTTCTCTCAACCATGAAAAAAACATTTAATGCGCTGTAGTTAGAACATTTTCACATAAAACTAGCCAAAAAAGCGATGCCTACCCTAAAAAAAACTTTAAACTCACTTATTCCGATAAGAAAGATGCACCGTCTTCAGCGATGCACATTCATAATAGCCCAAGGCAGATCTTGAGCCGGAGCGCTGGCGAGCGGCCAAGACTCGAAGGTCGGCCCCTTTTGGGCGATTAGGGATCTGGGGGGGGGGGGGGGGAATTAGGGGCATACGTTTAATCTTGTTCTTTAAGATTGAAAGGGGAAAACAGTTGAAGGCGACGATGTGTTTACATTTTTATTGTTCTTCCTGATAAACTATATGAATCAAAAATTGTTTTTATGTGAGTCGAAAAAAATACTGATCCCTCTAGCAGCTACTCTAAAACAATAATTAACGTGTATTATTGTCGAAGCGTATAAAAGTGAATTGACTATGTAGATAAATTTTAATATCGTGGCGTAAATATCGCCTATGTGAATTGTAATATTATATACGCTGGACGTAGACCTGCTACGCGCTACGACGTAGCGACTCGTAGCATTTCCGCAATCGGCTGCTACGGACCAAGACTCTACGATGGCCTTGCAAATTATGTGTAGTAATCATTTATAAAGCTTTTTGAGCTGAGAAGGAATCTTATTTTCCAATGTTTTCGTCAAGTAGGCTAGAAAAGAGCTTTCAACTTTATCTATATGGAAATCCAAGCCAATACAACCTATATTTCTGTACCTGAGAACCTTAACACTGTAACTCCACTTTTTACGATTTTGCGTTTTTGACGGTATCCTACTAAACTTTTCGAGCTTCAGATCGATAGAGCCATAAAACTGGATTTGCCAAATTCGCAATAGTTACCGAGATCCTCAAATGTATTTTGATGTAACTCCATGACTCAAGCCGAGGCATTTTAATGTAAGTGCGGAGTTACAGTATTAAGTTCAATTTTACACGAAGATAATTTAAAAAAATCCACATGCAATTAGTTTAAAAACAAACTACAGACACATAATTATAACTTTTAGGTTTGAAGGAGACTAATTGATAGTTCTCTGCAAACCTTTCAACAACTAGAAATTAGACCCATCAACAGCTTCAAGGGTGCCATTTGACCTTAAAAGTCATGTTACCACTGACCTGTGACCCGCCTCGACCTTTCCCACCCTTGGCTCAATAGTGATTGTAGTACCGAAAAATATCAGGGTCGTGGGAAATAGATTGTAAAACGAGGTGGTGTAAAAGTTCGGCTATATAACCCCCTCCCCCAATAGATTATAACGTGTAATTTCTGGGCATGCATAGGCCGCCCTTCGCCATGAATATCTTGAGCAGATTGAGAACTGCACACATCTTTTAGGTGCACCGCAAAATCTTTCACAGATCGTAATCGTAGGTTTACTTATGATCATCTCATGACGTTTACCATCACCGGAAAAGACAGTGGTAAATAGTCGAATTGCAATTACAGAATTACCTTCTCTTTCTTCTCCCATTCATCACTTTATCCCACTCCCTCTCACTGTCATCATAGGAAACCTGCGCACATCTGAGAAGTAATTCAAGGATGTGTGTGAAGTCCCCAATCCGCACTGGGCCTGCGTGGGGACTATAGCCTAAACCCTCTCGTGATGAGCGCAAATAGGCTGTAGTAGTAGTAGTACTGATTCATTAAACCTGTACGTATAATCAGCACGCCAAATCAGTTTATGACGCACACATACATATTATCATTCACTCATTGAAACCATATGTGCACGCTATCGTGACTCGACTGTACGTTTTATGTTTTATCTTTACTATTATACTCACTCATTCAAACACTCCATTCCCCATTAAAACCAACGACAATTCGACTTGCGATACCACGCATAACATTAAATTTGCATTCCAGTTTCAATTGGCCGGGTCAACCGTCTATTACTATCTGTGGTGGCCTCCCATTGGCTGGCTGCCAGCGCTGCGGACCATAGATAACGGTATACTCGCAAATCGGGTATCGTGCCATCAAAATCATGTACTGTATCACCAAGATGGAGGATATTGATCACATGTGCTCGAATGTTTATGAGTTGTAAGGAGTTTATTGTCTCCGTGCATTTTTCAGTAGCTTCCATATTGATGGCCGGCTTTGTGACGATTTTATGCCGTTTCTGGATGGATAACATTTTACTTTTATAGGAAGTAACCCTTCTTTTAAAGGTTTTATATCGTTACAACAACCTCTGTATTTGTTCATAGTTCGCCATTTGTACATATTTGTTTTCTTGTGCAAAAAAGTTTCTTCTTCTTCTTCTGGTGCCTCTCCAACTAGTGGAGGTTGGCAGTTAGCTCTGCATACTTCGCCCGATCCTTGGCGAGAGTGAAAATCAAAAGTTTACAATCTCGGTTACAAGAAAATGAAATATTTAAGAGGGTTCATAAAAAAAGTTTAACTCCATACTAATATTATAAATGCGGAAGTAACTCTATCTGTCTGTCTGTCCGTTACCTCTTCACGCTTCAACCACAGGACCGATTGAGATGAATTTTGGTATGGATATAGTTGGGGTCACGGGAAAGGACACAGGCTACCTTTTATCCTGGAAAAACGCATAGTTCCCGCGGGAACGCAATAACCGAATTCCACGCGGGCGAAGTCGCGGGCAGAAGATAGTAAATAAATAAAGAAACAACCTCAGTATGGGAGAACCATGACTGAAAATGACCTTTTAGCATCAACTCAATACGTTAAGGACTATTGTTTAATGAATAAGCGGAATTTTTTTTACAATCTATCAACACACAACGCATACTATTTGACTTAAATTTGCCGCATTAATAGTTATCATGACATAGATTAGCTAATTAAGAATTTTTGTAAATTCCACCCCGAGGTAAAAATTGCTTTGAAACCGAACGTCCGTCCGTAACCGAAGTCCACGCGAATGAAGTAGCGGGGAGAAGAAGTAAATCAGTTTATGCTAAACTAATAGTATAAACTGATTTAAATTAAATAGTTACTTATTCCTAAGTTAGACACAAAAACATAGTGTAGGTATATTAACTTCGGAAAGTAGGTACGTACGGGTTCCCTACTGTACAAGATAAAGTTGCCTAAGAGGGTTTATTCCGAAAGTTGGCAACGAACGTCACAAATAGCCGTCAAATATTTCGTTATATTAATTTCTGTATATTACTGAATGAAAATATCGCTTTATGAAAAAATCGCTTTATGGTTGCATAAAACATTAAGTATCGATTGCTAGTAGTACTAAGTAGTAATTTTTAGTACCTATTACGGATACAATACCATTTGAAAACTTTTCATCGCATTTTCCATGCATTTTAATGAAATCTTATCATTTGAATGCCTAACCAACAGATATAAAACGAGACGCGTCATTCAACCATAGAATGATTACTTCAGTAATAGAAACAGGTCGTGAAGGTCGCGGGTAACTGGTGGAAGTAAGTAGCACAGGACCGGTCTGAGTGGCGAGCCTTGGGGGGAGACCTATGTCCAGCAGTGGACGTCTTTCGAATGATAATGATGATGATGGATGAATAAAAACAGCGAATCATTTGACAGCAATATGCGACGTTGCCAACTTTCGGAATAAACCCTCTTAAATATTTCATTTTCTTGAAACCAAGATTGTAAACTTTTGATTATGAATGCGGCGAACTTTGCTTGATATTTGGAAAAAAAACGAACTGAAGCCCCGGGCGACCTACATTTAGGCAATCGCTTCATAATTCTCCAAGGATTGGACGTTGTAACGACGGGGGTACAGTCGAATTTCCTTTGGTAAATGTCTCAGAATACCTACCTAAATGAATCGCAAACGGTAAACTCGAGTATTTGGAAACTAGAGTGTTATTATTATTAAACAAGTAAAATTCATGGAAAAATCCTGAAACGCGAATTACTGTAATTCGCGTTTTAAGATTTTTCCATGAATGCTTTTTGGTGAAGGAAAACATCGTGAGGAAGCCTGCACACGTCTGCGAAGTAATTCAAAGATGTGTGTGAAGTGCCCAGTCCGCACTGGGCCCACGTGGGGACTATAGCCCAAACCCTCTCGTGATGAGAGGAGGCCTGTGCCCAGCAGTGGGACGCAAATAGGCTGTAGTAGTAGTAGAATTACTGTACGGATATTTTTTTCCACGATGCAGCTACTACATAATATTTGTAGGTAGGTAAGGAACTGGTCGACCGAGCTTTTCTCGGGTAAAAATACCTAAAACCGAGTTTCCTCAGATACGAGACCTAGCTAGATCGAATTGTCGCCCCCGTAAACCTCTACATTCCAAACTCCGTCCAAATCGTTAGAGCCGTTTCTGAGATCGCTTGGATAAATAAATAAACAAAGAAATATACAAGACTAGCTTCTGCCCGCGACTTCGCCCGCGTGGAATTCGGTTATCGCGTTCCCGCGGGAACTATACGTTTTTCCAGGATAAAAAGTAGCCTATGTGTTATTCTGATCTATAAGCTACATTACTGTAAAGTTTCATTAAAATCCGTTTAGTAGTTTTTGCGTGAAAGAGGAACAAACATCCATCCATACATCCATCCAAACAAACTTTCGCCTTTATAATATTAGTAAGGAAGTAAGGATTAGCGCGTTTAAAGTGTAAGATTAGGTATGATCTTGTTTAGAATGAATTTCGATGTGGTAAATGGTATGGAATATGCGTAGTGATTAGGTAAAATAAAGCTACGAGTAAAATAAGCTCGCAAAGGCAAATTGGCCACATAGGGGCACATTTTACATGTCAAAAAAAGAATTTACCAGCGCTTCCTAGACCCATTGCTTGAGAAGAAGCGCCGCAACAAACTCAAGCAGGCCTTTCAAAATATCCACAAACGTCCGCAAACTGGCGATTGTAACTATAATAACTCATTTCTTAAGGTGAGCAAACAGTATTTTTTAAGAACAATTGATCGAGTGGCTTCGCCTTGACAAATTTGAAAAGAAATGCTACTGGGTATTATCCATCCATACAGTATAATACATGCGAAATTAACTCCTGTCTGTTTATCCATTTTTCTGTCTGTTACCTCTTCACGCTTAAACCGCTGAACCGTTAAAGATAAAATTTGGTATGGAGATAGTTCGAGTCCCGGGGAAGGTCATAGGTTACTTTTTATACCTACCAGAAAAACGCATAGTTCCCACAGAAAAGTGATAACGGGTTCTACGCTATTATTATTACTATGTATTAGTAAAAAGAAAATATTAGAATCGCGTATTCGTCGACTCGCCTAAATGCATGCCACACAGAACAACAAACAACAACCCTAATCTCTTGTCTTAAAGTTTCAAATCGAACAAGCCTTTGTCGCAAGTTTTCAAGTAAATATCAACTTTAAGTTACAGTGGCAAGATCGATTTTGCATCGACAAACTTTGAAGGCTTTTTGCATCGACAAGTTTGAAAGCTTCCTCGGATGTGAAAAGTTTTAGTTCTTGTATGGTCTTATTTACAATTTTGTCACAATATACATATTAAGGCCGTTCCTATACCCAGCTCAGCCGTCACTGTCACTCGTGCAACGTGCGAGAGAAAGCGCTACGCACAGATCGCCTGATTTAGTTAGTATTTAATGCGTTTTAATTTCTATAAAAATACCGTCTAAAAACATGGCATTTATAAAGCTGTCAATGTATGCATATAATATGGATAATAGTCCTGTTATATTTAGTTTTACACTGTTTGATATAATAAACTGGAGAAAAGTTGGATTAAAGGTCCGAGTTAGAGGTTACTTTGGAATTAAATTGTATCGAGCGAAGTTTCGTGAAAAGTGGAACGAAAGCTGTCAATGTAAGGATGATATAATCAAATATAACATTTGTTTTTTTCATATTTTTAACTTTTAACATTTCTTAGAAAAGTATGATCTTACATGAGAAATTTGACGATGCTGGGTCAGGGGCCCTAACGCATTCACTGCCACTTCTTTTTACGAACTTTCGCCAGGTGCCACAGCTGTCATTAAGGGAACATTGCAACGCACATGTGCATTCGAGGCACCGCAAGAAAGTCAGCAAAACGCATATATGCGTTTTGCTTAAGAAGGTTTACTCCAAAAGTTGGCAACGACGCAAATAGTTGTCAAATATTTTGCTGTATTCATTAATATCTGAATATTACTGAATGAAAACATGAATTAATTATCGCTCTATGGTTGAATAAAATATTAAGTATGGATTGCAACAGTTATCACAGGAACACGAAGTTTTTAGTATTATGGAAGTAATATCTTTTGAAAACTTCCCATCGCAGTTTCCATGCATTTTAATGTAATCTCATCATTTGAATGCCTAACCAACAATTATAAAACGAGACGCGTCATTCAACCATAGAACGATATCTTCCTTTTTAATTCAGCAATATTGAGAAAATAATAAAAACAGCGAAACATTTGACAGCTATATGCGACTTTGCCAACTTTCGGGATAAACCCTCTTAAGTTCGTTTTAGACGAGTCAGAGTTGTTCGGCATGGTGGCGTGCCATCCGAAATGGAAACACTCAACCTCAATTGAAATCATAATCATAATCATAATCATAAATCATTTATTTGCCAAAATACGGTTACAATTTTGCTGGTACATTGTTGTCGGCTCAATCGGATCACTTTGTGCAGGATTTTCCGTACAAAATGACACAATTTCATTGCGGTTAAGTGTATATGCGACAGGAAGTTTCTCATCGAGTACCTATAGTCGAAAGCAAAGAGATTTTGATATTATTGAACCTTCTGGTAACAGTTTGTACATAAGTATTTAAGATAGAGAATGCAACATCGATGGTTTAATATGAATTATATTAATTGCCTTATAGGAGTTCAATTAGGTAGTCATTTAAATGATATCCAAGTATCGTGTCGTGAGCGTGAGACGTGGCGCGTTGATGTTTTTTTTTTCATGATTTTTATGATGACCTGCATTGGGTACCTAAACAAATTCTGAGTCTAAGCGGGACGAAGTCATGGGCAACGGCTATATTATAGTTACCAAGCTACTAACTTCGGGTTACCTACTCTCTAACTCTAGTTTACATATTTGCAACTTCTTTACTCTAGCTTAGAGTGTAACATTAATATGCCTTGATTTAAGTGATTAAATCAGCGAAAAGATTTTTAAGAATACTCGAAAACCTTTAACATAAAGGCAAGTTGAGTGCAGCCAAAAAAGTTGGAAGCTCGAAAATAAAAGCTCCATTACAAAAGCCGCAGACAAAGCGCCAGGGCTTTTTGCGAGGAGTACCTAATGGTATTACTAATATGATAAATGGGACAGATTGTATGTTCCTGAATTCGTTTGTTACAAAATATTTCTCGAGATGGATCTTCCGGCTCTCATGAAAAAGTCTTTGAATTTGTACAATTTCTACGTACTTAAGTAATTACTTTGACGGCCGGATTGGTCCAGTTGGCAGTGACCCTGCTCTGTTCCGATGGTCGCGGGTTCGAGTCCCGCTCGGGGCAAACTTTGTGCGATGAACACGAATGTTTGTACTCGAGTCATGGATGTTAGTATTTATATATTATGTATGTATTTCTCTATATAAGTATTTATATCGTTGTCTAGCATCCATGGTACAAGCTTTGCTTAGTTTGGGGGTAGGTCAATGTGTGTGAAATGTCCCAAGATAATTATTTATTTATTTATTTCCTTAAGTTACCACTGCGTTTTACGGTGAAAAATATCCCAGGTCCTACTTTTGCCCGTTCCAGTGGGAATTTCGGGAAATCCTCTCTTATTGCTAACATACCCTCTACGGGCAGTCGCTAGCCGCAAAATGGCGAGGACTTCTGAATTATTGGTTAGGCTTTATGTTGATTATTTTTTTATTGATTTAGAATAGCTAAAAACCTCGAGTTGGTTCGAGAAGTTGACAAGGGTGCCTTAGGTGTGCCTCCTAAGACGCCACGCCAAGCGAATAATAGCTTATCAAAATAACATCAATTTTACTACCCCACTTCAACAAAAAAGTGTAGGTAATAAAATTACTCCATTCCGATGTTGGTTGACGTTTGACCCAATATTTGGGCCAAGGTCGCTTGAATCATGTCTGATAATATCTAACCATTCGGTAACTTTAGTAACCAATGGCACAATATTGGTTTATACAATCATGACCGATTTAAGGTTGTTAAGGTCCTCAGACACGCACTTGGCCGGTTTTTTACATATAAAATAATAAGTGAATCGATTCAGTAAAAAATAATAATATCATTATATATCTACATTCTCTTTCATGTTGCATTGCTATTGCTAAGTACATTCTGTCTACTACTACAGCTACTACAACAGCCTATTAACGGCCCACTGCTGGGCACAGGCCTCCTCTCATCACGACAGGGACATTCTGTCTGTATAGCCAGAAATAGTAGATCTGGATAGAAATGTATCTATGTATTTTTTTATTTAATGTAAAGTGGTGCGAATATGCAAACATTTCTATCTCATTAAAGAAAGAAAATATCGTTGCTACGAAAAAAGAAAACAGAAAATTAAAACGATTAATTAGGCCAAAGAACTCGAAACAGACGAGCTTGCATGAAGAGAGATATGAATGTGAAGAAAGCAAGGCGGCCATGCTTGTATAGAAGCAGGGGCTCTATTCGAAACGTTACATAAGGAAAGTGAGATTCCCTCTCCCTGCGCTGACGCGTCGCGGCGTTGAAACAGAACTTTAAACAGACCGATTTAAAGTTCAATTTGAGCGCCGTGACTGGTGATCATAGGGGTAGGGAATCTTCCTTGCCCTATGTAACTTTTCGAATAGAGCCCCAGGTAGCATTCTGTGGTCTCTATCTACCCCAACAGGAAACAGGCGTGAGTGTATGTACGTGTATAAATAACAATTGTGTATTGATACAATACATAACATAACACAGCTAAAAGGGTTTCGCGATACTGGCCCTGAGTCTAGTGCTGAGGCCGCTGCCAGTTCTTGTCACCTTATTAACCGACTTCAAAAAAAGGAGAAGGTTCTCAATTCGTCGATTTTTTTTTATGTATGTTCACCAAAAATAAATAGTAATCGTGAACCGATTTCGATGATTCTTTTTTTGTTCGAAAGGTGGTACTCGTACTTCCAAGTTGGTCCCATATTAATTTGGATCAGTTCTGATGATGAGAAAATGAGGGAACTCCTCGAAATTTGCTACCACGTAGATGAATTTGGTGTCAATTTCGAAGACTTCAGAGTTACTTATGTACTTCTATAGCAATGTTTGGAAACTGTAGCCGAAAAAAAAACCGCTTTCTAACTCCGACAGACTGCGAAGTCGGTGTCAAGTGAACCGACTCAAAGAAATGATAATCATATCGTGAACTTGACATGGACATCGCAGTCTGTCGGAGTTTGAAGACGGTTTTTTTATTTTTATTTTTTATGCATAAACTAGTTGTTTCTAATGTAAATTCTTAATTGTATTTTTGTAAAGTTTGATGGTAAATAAAAATATTCTTATTATTATGTATGTGTTCCAGGCTTCCGCTGCCCTGGCTGCTGTACGGGCTGATCAACGGGCGGCCGGTGGAGGTCAACTCCAAGGGCATGGTCTGCAGCATCGTCCTACTCTTCGCCATGCTGCTGTTCGTTATCCTCAGCATAGCCTGCTTCAGGTAACTCCGAGCCACAGGCCAAATAGCAGTGCTCGCACTGTTGTGTTCCGGTAGGGGATTAAGGCAGCCGGTGAGATTTCTGGCTCAGAGGCATTCCATCTTAGGTCTCAGGGTAGGCAACACATTCGAGATCTTATGGTTTCTTAATGAGGGATCATAGGATTTCGGTGTCGCAGTGACCACTTACCATCAGGTGGGCTGTGCACCCGTTTGCCTATACCATTGGTATAAAAAACGGAATAATTAATAGTACTACATACAGAATGGCGTCGGAATCACCCGCCTGAATCTACTGGCGCGCAACTGGCGCCCAACTCGCCTTACCGTCATCCGGAGATGTGAGTGAATCCTTGGCCCACGTATTGGTTGGTACACACACAATTACAAGTGTACGTCCTCGCACGCAAACTTCGAGATCATGTTTTTTAAAGGCCGTGTCCGCCGTGTGACACAGGTCCAAGACGTACTTACACGTCAGAAAAGCGGAACCTCACATTTTATCACGAATTGGTCTATCCCGTCTTAACTACAAAACTATTAGTCTTAGAAACATGATTTTGTGTTATTATCGTTTTAGCTTGTATACTAGACAGCTCAGGATTAGTTTAATGCTTTTAATGTAACTGGTGGTACCACCTACTATCGAGTCACTTGCTGTAGTTGCCTTAGCCCCAGAATACCCAGTGGTAAAAGTTCTTCCTAAGTTTTTGCGCGCATATTTGAAGACATGAGTATGCAGAACGTTACAAAATGTTCTTTTGAAAAAAGTGTGACAAGTGCTTTAAAAGTGGAGCATTCTACACTCAACAGCAATGAATTCGGGGGTCACTTTGTATGGCATTTTTCATACAAAGTGACCTGAATTTAAAAAGTGCTATTGTTAATTTCTTTAAAACTGAGAAACTTGAACTTTCTCGATGTAAATAGAAAAATCTCAATAATTTTCTTTTAACACAGCAATGTTTATATTTTCAGGTGGAAAATGAACAGGGGCCTTGGGTTCACGATGTTCCTGCTTTATTTCGTGTTCGTTGCAGTCAGCCTTAGTCTGGAGTATGGCTACCTCCATTGCCCTAGCGAGTAAGAACATTCTAGAAAAAAACAGAAGACGGAACTACGCGAGTGAGTTAGATACTTAGACTGTTCGAGAATTTATAATTTCAGGAGGTCTTTAACAGCAACAGCAAAACTGGTATCTGCAAAGTTGACATAACTTAGCGTCAAATGAGTGATAATTATATGAAAGTGAGGTATCATAGACAGAAAAAAAATCGGTCCAACGTGTATTTCAAAACAATAGGAGATGTAGTCGTTTTTCTGTGACTAGTTGTGTATAGGTTTATTAAATTACGTTAGTTTAAACGTATAGTTTTACTCCAAGCATGTCGAGGCACAAACGAAATGTTGTTAAATTGCTCAAATACACAATGTTAATTTATAATTGCATTCGCTTCATAGTTTATTACTTTGTTAAGATACGAGAGAAATATGAGCACCAAATGTAAGTCCAATATTCAGTCTTTGCATAGAATGAGTTGATTGTAATCTTGTGCTGTAAAGCGTTTCTAAGTTATTGACATTAGGTACCGAATGTTGGTAACATTTCCAGTCCAAAATATTCGCAGCAATGTTGCCAACGTTGAGCTGGGATATGCTGAACGGCACATTATTATTTTAATGTATTATAGAGTTATTGTACGGATTCCTATTCGAATGCAATAATAAGCGTAAGCTTCTGGTACAGGTCGCGGCACATAACTTGAGCGGTGAGCAAAAGTAGAGGGGATTTCTGCGCATTTTTACGACTGAAGAGCTAATAAGCGTGCGCGTACAACAAAGCGCTCCCTGCGTCCCGCGCCCCTCTGCCGATGAGACTGTATTTTTGAATTCTGCGCATCCAAGGCCACCGCTCAAGTTACGTGCCGATGCCTGTATATGTGACTGATGAGTGATGACTGACGAAACGACAGCCGCTAGAGATATCCATCTCTCTCTAGTTAACTAAAACAGAGCGAGAGAGGTTTCCTCTAGCGTTGCGCACACAGACGTGTAATCGGCTAGTAATTTTTTGTATCAAAATTGTAAAGGGAGTAGACAACACTAGAGACTGTAGCTATTTATATGAATGTTAGTTGTTCATTAAAAAAGTTAATGGCGCTTTTATGATGCCGTTTTAGCGTTATTGCTAATTTCTAATTTGTATATTTGATAGTACGTGTCAGCTATTTATTTTGTAAATATCGGGAGGTACGCGCGGTGGAGCGGGGCAAATGTAGCAAAAATATTCGCATTCCATAAAATGTGCCTAAGAGTTCGTCGGAGCTCGTTTACATTAGCTTCGTGTATTGAACCGATACAACGTTGACTTTCGTAAATTTCCCCTTATAGCAATACGGTTATGTACTAATAGCGCTACGTATTTCAGGACGCATTGGTCCCGCTCTTTATACGGTAGTTAGATTTTTACACTATTTATCCGTGTACGGTCGTTATTTTCTTCTTTCTTCCACGGTATTTAAATATGGATTCTTACATGAGCAGTCAATTCTTAAAGTAATCTGATGTACCTATAAATATAATGGTGGTGGCTTCTCGAGACGGTCTATTTCCCGGTGTCTAGTTACGGGCTCCTTCTGGCGCCGTGTCGACGATAGTTTGAAGCGTGATCGGACTGAGACGCAAACGCTGCCAGCCTTCGTCATTCCCTCAACTCTTGCCACACAAGCAACTGAGAAAGTTTTCGTGAATATTTGCATGCGATATTCGTCGTTGACGCGGCGGCCGCCAGAGGGCGCGCCGGCTCGGTCTGGGACCGTCCATTTCCACGACTGTTTGTCGCTTCTTCGAGTCATTCGCTTCAAATTCATTTTACCTACATCTAACCAATAAATAGAAGTTTGTAACGTTTTGTAAGTTCAATTGTTGAAGTCCCACAAAGTTTTATATTGACCCGCCTATTTGACATAGCAATAAATAGACTAGAATAGGTAGTTAAATATTTGTATTGTTAAGCTTTAACAACTCAGACCATTGTGTATCGCTCAAATGGTAATACCTAACCATTGACAGTCCTCGAACATATTAAAAAATTTATAAATTTGAATGCGCACAAGTATTCCAAAAAGATTCACATTTCGTTCGCTTCCACGTTGTCACGAAACATAACCGACACTGGGTTTATAGAGAAAACAATGGAAACGAATAAGGTTGGGGTGATTAAAAATTGATTTTTGCAAAAACGACATATCGATAGGTACTGGACAATCGAGTAGGTCATAATCTGTGATAAGGGCATGCTTATGACGTATTTGTAAAGTGTTTAATAGATTTTGTTCGTTCATCATCACAAACTATGTATGTAAATATGAGTAAGCTTGAATTTGATCAGACTTCTGTAGTTCGCTTAGCAACGCCGCCGAGAGAGGGCACTGTCGCACAATGCGGGCCGTCTGCCGAGGAATGATTTTTGAATTAGAGTATAAAATAATAGGTAACAACAAATTAATCATTCTATGTGGTCTATAAACGTCATAATGATCAAGAAAATACACATTTCTCCTAATATCACGACTGACTAATAGGTAGGCTCTACAGTCTACAAATCTACCGTGAATTTGAAGACTTCACCGTTAAGTAAAACATATAATTCAATTGGTAAATCCTACCAGAGACAATCTAATTATATGTATAAGACTGTCAAACTCCTTACATTACGGCGTACATCGGAAATAGCCAGAGAGCTTCAAATTTTCATACTTCGCCAGCACAGCGCCATCTAGAGGTACGCCATCATGGAGTTCAAATTTGTATCCAAGCTACCTAGACAGCGACATCTATTATTGCATTTAACACTTATTTCGGGCGTACGCTGATTTGTTCGAAGGTTATTCTTCTTTAATTCTACTGAGAGACGCTAACTGAAGTTTGTGCCTACGACTCTCCGATGGGAAGATGACGTATGGATGGTGACTAATTGACTATTTATCGGTAGCGGTAATCAAACGCGACGTAACAAAGAGACGGAGCTGCCCCCTCAAAGCGGCTTCTCTTTACGATTATTCTAAGGTTCAAATGATCTTCGCTATATACTCAAACAATTGAAGTTCATTTAAGATTCGGTGATATACGATTTCGGGTTAGACGCTCGTAGCGTTCAAATTATATCCTTTTACATAATACTGTGTAAGCACAAAGTACCAAAATGTGTACGTCTGTACGTGAGCCTTACGCTACACAATCTATATGCTAATATACTATTTTACACTAGATTTCTATCTATCTCTTGTAATATAAGTAGTACTTTGTAAATTATTCATCCTTCCATGATTGTTTCTAGGGTAACGTTGCTTGTGAAGAGATCGCCCTTGAGTCGATTTAAAAAAATTGCACTGTTTGCGGTGCCGTGATTCTGGTAAAACAAAATAAACGAACACTATATACACCTACTTAAATATGCATTTAAAACAACTTTTAAAACTCGGAATGTTTCATTCCCTATTAAACTCTGATTTTTAGTTTTGAAGAAAATAAAAACTTAGTATTTTTGTTTGTCCAAGATCAACACACGATAAACATTCGGTTGTTTGTTCTGTCACTTTTTTTTTTAATGGCCGATTGTATTGGTCCATACTTTAGTGCAGGCATTATACTGCCCCATAAAACCAAATCATCAAACGCACGCGTGAAATATTAATCGGAACCCATTACTATAAAAAGGCATTAGAATTTCCAAAAGTACCGCTACTGAAAGACCAGAATCACTGCATCGCGTGGCGATAATGAACCATATCACGGCTAGTCGGCAACCACTCGGCGCAGGCGCATCAACTTGCATTCGTTTAATAAGGCCCACTTGTGCAGGATTAGTAATCTCAAGTCAGACTAAACTCATTATCCAATGCTCTTTCCCTAAGGATTATGAGTATGCCTGCCTCTGAGTTGTAAAACATGTCTTCTCAATTGGCAAAAGATATTACAGTCAAGGACAAGGAGATGTTCTTTGCAAAAGCGTCAAAATATGTAGTATACGCGACTCTATTGCTCATTAACAGTCTTTAGTTGCTGTATACATATTTGGCCGCGCTTTAGTCCTTGACGTTGTACAGTCAAGGACCAAAGCGCGGTTCCACGAAGCGATAAATACATTAGTATTGGTCGCGGCACGTAACTTGAGCGGTGAGCAAAAGTAGAGTAGGGATTGGGACTGAAGGGCCAATAGCAAGCGCCCCCTGCGTCCCGCGCCATTCTGCCGAGACCTTATTTTTGACTTCTGCGCATCGAAGGCCACCGCTCAAGTTTCGTGCCAATGCCTGTATCCTTAGAGTATCCTAATTGGAGTTACAACTCAACACGTGAGTAGCGGAACCGCGATGAAATCGCTTCTTATCTTTAGCTATTTACGGCTCGGTCACACTCACAACTCCGCGTGACAAAAGACAGCAGTGAGAGTTTTCGTAATACATTGACGCTCGCCGTACGGCGGTTAATTGGCAACATACAGGGTGGAAAGATCGAATGCCACATGGATGGCAACTACCTTAAATATTGTAAATAGCACATTTTGTGTAAGGGGGACTTTCCTTTGTTTTTAAAAACAATAAATACTGCATTTAAGGATTTATGAAAAATCGCTTGCCTCAGTCGGGACTCGAACCGGTCAAATGTGTCAAAAAATAATGTGCTGTATTTTATGATGCAGATTGAAAGGGTTACTGATAAAGTTCATTTTTCTCTAAATAACAAATACAATCAGAATAACGGAAGGCCATGAAAATTGTAAACGAAAAATTAAAACACACAAAATAAAACAATATTCATTTAATAACCTTACTAAAACCTTGCTAACTAAAATAGTTGTTCAAAATGAGCCCCGTTTCGGCGTCTAGCAAAGGAAAGTCTCCTTTACACAAAATGTGCTATTTACAATATTTAAGGTAGTTGCCATCCATGTGGCATTCGATCTTTCCATCCGGTATATACCTATAACGTGTATTTGTATAATCGTGGCCAGGAAGCTTGGACGACGCCTCACACAAGTGGGCCCACGCAAAGCAACAGCACAAGCCAAGCTAGACTTCATCCAACTCAAGTAAAGTTTGTTAAACAATTTATTATCTCTAAGAGTTATCTACCGCGGCACGATCGCAAACATCTCGGTAGCTCGGTATAAGACATAGGCTTAAAAGCTATCATTATACTTAAAGAAAAATATTAATTAACGAAAATTTAAATATGATATTCAAGTAGAGATTGTTACTAGAGTGATGATTTTTATATAAAATTATAATATAGTAACGAATATATTTACACTGCATTGTTTTTGACGCGGACGAACACCAAGTATCGATCGGATAATACAAATTAATACAATAATGGATATTATTGTCTACCGTAGTAAACAGCTTTAAGACGTCGGGAACAGTGAAGTGTATCGGTATTGGATTATTTATAGCTGATGATACTTGAATTCGAGAAGCACGCTACAAATATCAATAAGAAAAATATGTATATGCAAAAATGTAAAACTTAAACTCAAAGATATTAAAGTTCTTATTTATGTGTTAGAATAACATAGGTATTTATTTTTGAGATTACGAGTGGATTCCAATAATGCCTTTAATCAACAATACTGATTTTCATACATTTTAACGCGTTTCCTTAAAACAAAAATATTTCTCTTCTATTTATCATATAAGTACTTAAAGATCAAGAAAGCTGTGTTACTCGAATCCAAGAATTCAGCGTAGATTGTTAATAGTGATATAAAAATTATACAAATTAAATACCTACTTCAGAACTAAAAAATGTTATTATTTCGATAATGTAGGTAAGTATAGTTTACCATCTTGTTGTAACGGAGACATGTAAGATCTGCTCGACTCGGGCTGGGTCGACTTTTTGAACAACTAGCCGATGCCCGCGAACTTCGTCCCGCGTAGACTTAGAATTTGCGTACCCGATAAAAAATTGGTTTGACCCGTGGATATATCGGGATAAAAAGTATCCTATGTAATTGCCCTTATAGTTTTACAAATATCAATATGTTACTGAGCATATTATATTTGTAAAATTATAATTTGAACTCTTTGTGCATCGTGATAAAGTCGACACAACAATGGATTAGGCGACTGGTTGGTTATTTTCATATCATACACATTATTGTGATTTTGATGGAGCAGTATTATTGTACGTTTTTAGTAGCTTCAAGCTAATTGGTTTGTTATTTACAGCGTGTTAGAAAACCTTTATTACCTACTACACGTGCCCTCATACCTATGTAAGAAATATTTAAATATTGTCACTGAAAATGTGTTTACGTGGTTTTATCTAAGACCAACCACGTAGATGATAGAAGGTCCACGCTAATAAATCGAATAACGGGTAGATAACTTCTTGGACTGATATCTAAGTCATTGCAATTGGCTGCAAACATAGACGTAAATAATATATACCCGGTCTAACGTACACGTAATATGTCCCCACTTCCACGGTGTCCTATCCAAAGTTCTGTCACCGAGCGTGCGTGACAATAAGCGTTTTAAAAAAAACTTTTTTCGAAACTGTTTCTCAGTATCTAAAAACTCGTCTCGTTGTTGAAAAAATGTGTCCCAGCTTGTGTCACGATATAAGTTTAACTTTGGATTGGACACCAATGAAGTGGGGAAACATGACATGTATCTACGTTAGGCCGGGTCCATACGAAGTATTATTTATGTCTATGGCTGCAAATAAAAACCTTCGCGATCTTGAGCTCTTCCATGAGATAGGTACAGACTACTTTTGAGTACACTTAAGTATAAAAATAGAGCTCAATCGCGTGCATAGGTTTTATAATACGCTGTATATGAAAATATGCCATTACGATTGTATATTTTTTTTTATAATTATTGTTGCTCTTGTAAAAGCTTTTAAAGATTGTTAAATTATTACAAATGTGATAGTCATAGAAAGAATAATTTTGTGAAGTGAACACGCTGTGTCCGCTCCGTGAATGATTTCTAATTTTTACGACGATAGTTTATACTCACTAGTTTATCGGAATCGATATAGGTTTTAATTTTAGTGGTGAATTGTTTTTAAATGATTTTGTCGTCCGTGAGAGCATTGGCGTACGTCGCGCGTCGTTGTCGGCGGTATTATGAAAAATTACAATAAAAATAATAAAATAGTGAGTAAAAAATATTTATTTCAATCATTTTGTAACCTGCTCTACCTATTCTCTACTTACTCCCATTTATAACCAGGCTATAATATAATATTAATTACCTAATACGTAACTCTTGCTTTTAATGTACTTGGTTTTAAGCAAACGTTCTTTTTCCGTTCAGTTGATAAGAAATTTTATTCTATTGAGGTATAATTTAGGGAAATAATAATGCTAATTAAACAAAATACCATTAATTTATTCGTATTTATCTAAAATAAATAACATCAATATTCAAGTTCAGTAATAATAAAGAGATAAAAATGCTAGAACAGCGTAAGTATATTTTCTTCTGCGTGTAATAAATTAAGCCATTACGACAAGTAGTTTAAAAGTTGCTTACATTTAAAAAACTCTAGTCGAAATAGGAACTAACTTAGGTCTCGATTTCTATTCATATACATTTTAAGTTCATGGTCATACTACACTTTTGGCTTCGATTCAGTTCTTACTGCTACCACGTATAAAATAACTATTAAGATAACATCACTCGAGCTGTTCGAAAACCTCTTAACCTTCCAAGCTGCTTTTCTAGAATACCACAGTCAAACATATTGTAAGTTATATCACAAAACCTACTTCAAAGAAGAAAAACACTCATAAAAATATATAAGACAATCTCGTTAATTTTGAGATGTTACTTACATTCCATTTTCAAATTACCTCTTCCAAAAGAAGAAGAGAAACCAACGGTCGCGCAACATGATCAACTTCGAACAACCGTTGAGAATCGTTATTCAAATTCAAATCTTCCAATGGCACGCTACAAGAGCGCTAATTGGTTAACCGTGGGGAGTGGTCTGCTCCGATTGGTGGGTGTTTAGAGCACGGCATGGCGCAGGCGCACGCGGCAGAACAGGATGAAGGCGATAAGGGCAGCGAGTGCAGCGCCAGTCAGAAGAGTCGTTTCGTCTCTACGGTAACCACCTGCTTTTTCCACTACGTTACTCTGAAAACGGTATTAAATACAAATCTTAAGTCTTCTGTACTAAACAGTTGAGTAAATTTTTAAAATGAAACTGAAATGGTGAAGGAGATGATGAAATGAACTAATGATATGAAAATTCAATCTCGATAGTTCATTCAACAAGTTGGCTAAGGGCCGGTTCCTATATCCACGTAACGCCTCGTTTTGCCTACGGACCGTTAAAATTTGACAGATTCTCTATGGAACAAATGTCAAAAATCAACCGTCCGTAGGCAAAACGAGGCGTTTCGTGGATATAGGAACCGGGCCTAAGTGTACTTTTTTACACGTCATTACTGTATCTGAAGCGCTTTCTTCGGAAAAAGCTCCTGAGAAAAAGCGTCATAAAATAATAAAATAAATAAAAATGATTTATTCTTTAGCCATAAAAACTCGAAAGTACAATTAAAAATACAATTTCTAAACTCTCTCCCTATTTAAATTAGTAGAAATACCTTGAAAACTGTCTCTCTAATCAAAAAATATTCTTAGTGAAAAGGCTTCGTGTTCACGTGGTCGCGTACTATCAACAAAAAAAAACGAAAAAGAAATGTTGTCAAGTGGCGCATACTTATGGATTCCTATATTCACAAAACGCCTCGTTTTGGTTACGGATGGTTAATATGTATATGAAAGATTATATATGGCGCAAATGTCAAAGTTTATCCATCCACTACTGAAAAAAAAGGGCAGGACGGGTTAACTTACCCATCCACCATGCCGGATGGCCCAGGGCGTGGCGAACTGCGCCACGTGGTTGGCGGCCCAGTCTGTGGCGCGGCACCAGCCGCCGACCCTCACTGCGCGCGCGCATACCTCGCACAGGAACGCCAGCACCACCAGGGCTCGCTGCTCCACGTGGGAGCATGCCTGGAGAAGGGAGACAAGAAGAGCGCTATAGCAAGACACAACTTAAACGGCGCGCAGATTAATAATAGATTCTGCATCAACAGCTGCTTTAGTGCCTCGCAGCGAGCCTTCTAAGATATAATTCCGTGTTATAATGATGATTATAGAACTGCCAGTCTTCTGTCTTGACCATTGACTATTGGGTGAGGAAAACAACGCTTATTAGGTAGGCGACTTTGCATCCAACAGATTTTTAGAATTACAGGTAACAAAAAACAGGTGATGACTAATGCGGCCAAAAGGTGCAATATACCAAGGTGTCTCATGAACATTGCACATGCCACCGAAAGCCGTCTTTTAGCAAAAAAGTAAACCGCATCCTCTTGATGAATTGATAGGTCAGCAAATAGGTTCTTTGTAATTCTAAAGTTATAATTAGAGCATTGTTTAATTCAGTATTGGTGGTGTAGTATTTGCTAGGTTCTCAGCCTCTACCTGACACAGCTCCTGCATGATATCTTCAAAGGCCACTTCATCCAAGCAAAGCAGCGGGATGTGCTCCGCCCTCTCTGCGAGTCGACCTCTCGCCTTCGTGTTCCGGAACCTCTTAATCGCTCGCTCCAGGGCTCTCCAGTCGCGCCAGTACATCCACCATCCTCTGGAAGAGTTACCAGGAGTTGTTGGGATAGACTCTTGGTTTATGAGGTTTCGAGAAGGTTTGTATTGACAGATGTCAGCACAATCTCTTAGTACAGTCCAATTTGATGCCAAATAAGTCTTTATTTGGTATCACAATACAAGACTGTACGTCGATGATTTGATGATTTCAGATTATTCATGATTCTCACGAAGTCGACGAACGAAGACGAGAAGCTAAACCTTACAATCTAGACGAATTATTTATCAAAGGAAGACAGAACAGTGGCCAAGCTAAATTAAAAATACGACTCTATAGCTGCCTTATAACTATCAGGTTCATTGCAATAGCCAATTGGTTTCAACGAGCGGTCATCTTAAAGATGATAAGTGGCGTACCTATTTAAGGTTAAATTAATAGAAGTCCAGGTTATCTTGAAGACCTCAAATGAATGGTCTAGCGCAATAAACAGCACTTGCAACTCCAATACCTACCTCGGATCAGGGCGTGCACTAGCTACAATGCACGGCGGCGGCCTCAGCTCCTCCAGCCGCAGATGCTGCAGCAGCAAAGCCCGGAACAGCCTGATGCCCTTCTCCTCCTCCTCGCCCAAGAGTTGGGGCCCTCGCCAGTGGCCCTGGCAGTCGTCTCGACGTTCCTCGTCCAGAGAGACTTGTCGGAGTAGAGGCGCTCGAGGACCATCGTAGTCTTCTAGCGGTTGGACGCTGCATGCTGGAAAGTTAGACATACTTATATGCAAAAAACTTAGCTACACCTCGTCTGTGTGATAAAAACCTGTCTGTATACGAAACTTTCAAGTTCCATACTTGAATTTTCCTTTGTAATATCAATTTGGAATACAATTACACACAACAGGTCGTTTACTTAATTTCTTCACCTGTGGTTTTAGATTTTCCAATAAAGAATTCGTTTGATTAAGTTTAGTATTCATTATCATTTCAGCAAAAAGCCCTTGGTTACATTAATACGTGTCATATAAAATAATCTAGTGTAAATATAATACATACAAATGCAGATAGCGTGACCACAAAGGTGCTATTAGTTAATTAATTAATTAAAAAGTATGATTTGGCTTCATATGATAGTAGGGGATGTTACGTAAAAAAAATTGATTAAATATAAATTTTCATTTCAGACGAACACCGTCTACTGGACATCTAGGCCTCCCTCAAGGCTCTCAAAATACAAATACAAATTCAATAAATCCCATGGTCCTAGGTAGCACTGAATGTAGGCATATGTAGGTTTCACTTGCTAGTTATATACTGTAAGTTAGTAGGTATTTACTTTAATTCAATACAATCTTGTATACAGATAAAGAATTTTAGTGACATAAAAAAGCATAAAAAATACAGGTTAAAAATATCCACACCATGCTTCGTCATGAATAAAACCACATAGATAATTAATCCACAACATGCTTCGTCATAAATGACCGCACATAAATAAATAATCCACAACACGTTTCGTCTTGTATTGAATAGTACCATATCTATTAATTAGAACGAAGAAACCTACAAAAATTGTCAACTGTTAGTGATTTAACCTAATAACTGCTAAGGTTGAGGTTACCTAAAGAACTACCTTACATTGATTTACAACATAATAAAAACAACGTTATATTAATCGATGTTCGTTTATGTAAATGAAGTAGAGAAAGTAGTTTATATATTAATTAATCTAAACTTAACACGTCTTAATTAGTCGTTGCTAGGCAACCCTGTGAAATACATTTGTGTTTGGAAAAAGATTTCAAGGTACCAGAATTAATAGGCAATACTAAACTCTAAAGATGATAATTGAACTAGGCACAGCAGAATTAAACTATCTAAATAGTGTAAATCATGATGTTTTGAAAAAAGTATACGTGAACGTCGTGAACAATACCGTGATAAAGTCGTCAAAATAGACATTCTTAATTTACCTAACCTAACTTATTCCAGCTTGGAAAAACACGTTCCAGATTACATAAAGAAAATTAATAGCACAAACTACTTAATGATACTAGTTGGGAAAACAAAACACGAAGCTGTTAATTCTATAAACACAAGACACAAAGAAATGGACATGTATACTTCTCGAAACGACTGCTAGAAGTACCTTGGACAGCAAATGGTGGCACTAAATCCATTTTTGGGAAATAAACACGGTTTTTTCACAGCAACCGCGTCTGATCTATTGGAGTTTAGGACACAGAGTGACAGTGTGGACTGAGTTGCTGTAGAAACAGAGCTGACCTTGGGTTCTGGCACGACCCTGACACACATTTGTGCGCATGCGTGAACGCCTTTCAGGGAATTTCAAAGACGTTGTCTGTCGGGAGAGCGTTTTGTTAAGCCTCTGTAGGACTAAGAAATTGCAGATTGGGAAATGATTTTTTCTATTTCTGAAACAGCCATCTAAAGCCCTCCTGTAATACGAAAGACTGTACCCAAAGGTACTCATTGCGGGCATGAAAGCTTATTCTATTCTTTAAAACGCATATAATTCATATATTAAATTCATATACGTACTTAGTAAAATATTACATTCAGAGCAATAAGAACTATTCTTTTTAATACCTATTACTAAGCTACATTTGAAAGTTTTAATTGTCTAAAATCTTTCAGTCACCGTATACGTTTTTTTTTATTGTTTTACCCCGCTAAGATAAATCAAATACCAGACGTTTAATGTAGTTAATTAAATCTAATGTAAAATAAATCAGCCACTACCTAAAATTTTATTTATCTACGAGAAGGTTCGATGTTAACGATTTTATCAACATCGCATATATACTCGTATATACCTACTTTCATATAGCCATTGGTTGACAATATGATTGGGTTCTATCATTTACCAACAGAACATTTCTATCGACGACATCACAAAAACCAGTTTTCCAATGCACGGATTGCAAATTAAACCCGTTTACTAATCAAATCATGCAAATATTGTATACATAGTCAATAATATATCTATCAGCTTTTGATGATATCAAGGGAAGGGCTAAGGTACCTTACCCGCGGTCCTTCGACCTATGCGCCGAGTGCTGTCGATGGCTTGATTGAATCAGCTTTAATAGCACAATTGGGTTATCAGGCGGACTGTGCAATACGCCGGAAGCCGCACATTGCCGGATCATATTCAGATAACTCTGTGCTTTGGAACCGAACGTACTCAACCGTAGCTAAAAATACTAGTAGGAAAGACCCATGTGGCTAAAGTGTGGCTTAAAATCCAAGTGAAGGTCAAAGTGTCTAGAATAGAAGATGCAATGCCTCCTCCAAAGCGTACGGACTCTGAACCCTGCTGTCAAAGACTTTCGGTCTTCGCGTGCGTCTGCGCAGTCCTATCCCTTGCTGTACACACGTACAATGTAGGACGATTGAATTTTGATAAGGAAGTTATAGTGAGTGAACTAGAGCATGGGTTGGAGAGAAGAATCGAAGAGTTGTTGGCGATGGACACGCGTAGGATAAGGAGAGAAGCCATGCTGGTAAGAGTAGGTATTTTATTGTTATTCATTACCTTTTGCGTACTTTATACCATACTTGGATAAATATGAGATGAAAACCTAAATAACATTTATGTGGATGACATTATAGTAACAGTGGCGGCTTTACGAAAAATACGCTAAAAAGTTGTGCTTAATTTTATTACTATCATGTTTTCAACCTTCTAGGCTTCTACAATACGCGATTGAAAAAGATCTAATCTACTAACTAATATCTTGTATTGACACGAACTTATTATTAAAAAGAAGTGCTTATGTGCTTATAGTATAAAGTCGTACAATTGAAATTAAAAATTACGATTTCATACACCTACTTCATCGTTCTCGCTGGAGGCCGAATTATGGCTGTAATCCGTTATTTTTGGGAGCATCCGTATCAAATTGGTTAGAACGGAAAATGATAGCGAGGATTAGGTATGCAATTTATTACGCTTATCCTATCTGTCACATTGTTATAATTAAGCATAAGCACATCATAAAGTACCTAGTTATTTTCATTTTAATAAAAAAATTAAGAACTCATCGGCATTGGTTTCATTATTACGACATGTAGACTATAATGAGTAAACCCGATGATGTTCTTTTCTGTACGATTTCCAATAAATTATAAGTTTAAACCTTAAGCCCGTCATTTTAAAAAGTGTAATTAAGTCAAAAGCATTCCCATCTACCACAAAAATATCGTTGCTGTCGTATTTTCTTTCTTATCGTGTTTCTGAGGCCAGTTGATCTTTGACCGTTAGTGCAACGTCAAATAAGCTGTTTGAGATAATGTCTAAATTACTATCCTTATCCAGAAACCATCAGCAAGTCAGGAGGACAACACGGTAGCTCCGCACGTGGAGTTCTTCAACCCCAAGATGAGGAGCGAGCTGGAGGAGAAAGATGCAGCGGAGATGAGGAAGACAGGCGCCAAGGGACCAGCTCCGGGGGGAGACACCTGGGTCTGGCTGACCAGCTACTCACGAGTTCCTGTAAGATCAACAACCGCTTATAAGAATTCGGTTATAGCGTTCCCGCAGGATAAAAAGTAGCCTGTGTAAGGACACAGGTCCTGTGAAAGGTCCCAGAATTCTTACTATCTTCATACCAAATTTCATCTATTTCAGTGCAGTGGTTTAAGCGTGAAGAGGTAAAAGACAGATAGACAGAGTTACTTTCGCATTCGAGCGAAGCGTCTTCATTTTAGCTTTATTATTAGTAAGGATAACTCTGTCTTCACAGGAGCGACAAGGTATCATTGTACAAGTTGGAAACAATGACTGGTGCATGGATAACTAAGCTTTAGTCACTCAAGTTTCAAAGATACTTTGTCCATATACCAAGGCCTGTTAACACCTTTCACGAGGAGATAATCTCTTCTCGTCGTCATCATTATGATCGACTAGATACAGATCTCATCACGAAAATTGTTCGAATTCTCAGGCAACAACGAAGACTGCCTTTAAGGATAATAGCCACCTAGGTTTACAACAGTACCATTAACAGCAAACCTTTTAATGTCTACAGTACAAAGTGGTACAAGGCTTCTGTAAGGCCACGCAAGATTACTGCCCTCCCGGTGTCCAGGGTCCTAAGGGCCCCGTCGGGCTGCCGGGGCCTAAAGGGGAGATAGGAGACCCAGGGGCCCCAGGCACTGCGGGGCAGCCTGGAAACAGGGGACCGGTCGGCCCGCCTGGGCCTAAAGGCAAGTTTATTAATCAAGTAACAAAAACCTACATGACCTCAATCCTCCACATTCCACTTCCAAATTATATACCAGTCATTATAATTTAGGCTTAACTTTTTGCTGATGATGAGTATAGGTAATTTTTCTTTTCAAAGAATTTCAGTTGCAACTTTCCTTTCTCTCCAGTTAACGCATTTCAGCGCTGATCAGGATAGTTTTTTAAGCGTTGTTGGGCGTTTAATAATAACTAAAGAAGTTATAAGCTTGTTTAATTTTTCATTCAATCTCATCGACGTGATCATACAGGCCAATTGCTTTGCCATCCCCACGACACTGTACCCCACTTGTCACCTAAATTTTCAGTGACAGTCCAAACTAACCACTTCGATGACAAGTAGCGTAAATAAGGTTTAAAATTTTTGAAAGAATATAAATTCAACTGCATAGTGCATACAACCTTTTGATATACCCAGTGTCACTCTCACCATCAAGACGTATATCTAATGACACCCCACAAGCTAAATCCATCCATCAAGCCGTTTAGGCCACAGAGCGTGCGAAAGAAATATACATTCATACATAATATACAGTCTACACACATACATACCGAAGAACATAACACTTCTGGCGCAGTCGGATAAAAACTACCGGTTGTCCTGGGATCCAAAACAATGACATCGCATTGACAATGAGCCCGCAGTCTACAACGAAACAGTTCCTTCCCAGGAGAGCGCGGCTTCCCCGGCAGCGGCGGGCTGGACGGGCGCGACGGGGTGCCAGGCGAGCCCGGGCTGGACGGCATGTCGGGCCGCAACGGCGCCGACGGAGCCCCGGGCCGCGACGGCCGCGACGGCGTGCCCGGCAAGGACGGCAATCCG
>OZ020290.1:9972452-10025330 GCA_963971205.1 Aethes cnicana | reverse complement strand
GGCTCGCGGCGTCAGTCCGCGCCGAGCGGCCGAGCGAGCGCCATGTCCGCGTGCGCGCCGCGCGCCTGCTGCAGGCCGCGCGCCCCGGCCTCGCTGCTCGACATCACCGCGAAGATAGTGGCCGCCGCCATCCCCTTTCAACGCATCGAGGAGCGCTACGAGCGCATCCCGGAGCCGGTGCAGCGGCGTGTGGTGTACTGGTCCTTCCCACGGGGATGAGCGCGACATCTGCATGTACTCGTCGCTGGCGCGCGCGCCGCCCGACGACCACCGCAGCATCGCCTTCTGCCCGCGGCCTCAAGCTGCTCGAGGCCGGCTGCGTGGAGAGCGTGCTACAAGTCGGTGAGTGCCGCGCCTGCGCCTGTTTACTAATATGCGCCTCGCCCACCCGCGCCGTATAAATAAAAACCTCGACGTGTGCGATCGATAGCTCCTCCTCTCGGGAATTATTCATGCGTCGGCTCGTAAACCTTTCAGGAGATTAGGGCTGCGGGTGTTGGCCGATGACGAGAGCTGGCCGACACCCGCTTGCAGCAGCGGCACCTCCGCCGGCCGCAGCCTCGGCCAGCTCAAGTGGCAACCGGTGCTCGGCAGCATGTATAATCGATTCCATTCGCACGAACACATCAATCTCGTACGTGTAAATAGCCGATGTGCCGGCCGATAATGTCTTCCGCGCCTGCATTAACCATGAGGAAACCGCACCGGCAATATGTATTTATACCATGCATTACTAATGGTAAATACCACGAAACGACGTGGAAATCCATAATTCATGCTCGACATCCAGCGTTATCTTAGGCCTAATTAAAATCTACTTTCGAAACTACATCGGTTCGTGAAATTCGTCTGATATTAACATAACTGGATGTCCCGTTACAAGAATTACGCAACCGGAATCTTTAGTGTTTGCAGCACAGGGCTCCGCGGCGTGATGCAGACGTCGTTTGTTACTGTCGCCGCTGAATAACGGACGCGAATAAACAATAATTAATTGCCTGTTTTTATTTTTATTGGGCCGTGCGGGGTCTGCGGCCGTGGGACGGGCGTTACATATTCATTTGTGCTTATCTGCCATCGGAGCGGCGATTACTGGTCATTTCGGCTGGCGTAAGCCACGACCGTGACGTAAAGGCCCGTTTATACCGGCCACCACAATGGGCCGTCTCGTTCGCTGCACAAGCCTTCTAACTTTGGTCACCTGCTTTATTTAACTGCTCTCTAGCATTTTGAGACATTTGCCAGTTTTTGTCTGACCACATGGCTCTGAGACCATAAATTATTCTGAAATTAAGACCACTTGTTTCATATGGTTCGAGCTAAGAAAATAAATTGCTATTAACACACAGATTTTGCAAAGATGAAGCTCTTGTAACACGTGTGTTTTATCTTAAAGGATAAGGTAATAAATAATGTCGTCAATGTAAATTAAGAGGTTCTCTAACAATGTTCTTGGAGACGCAAGAACAGTAAACACGTCTTGAAAAAATCCAGCAGAAACCAAATGCGGTAAAACCGCACAAATAAATACATTAGTTGAATCATGTCCGCAATCCGATTTTAGGCACTGGCGGACATCCAACTTTAGGGTTGTGGAGCCGGCAAGATGGCGGTTAGATATGAATCATGTACTTAACTCCGAGATAAACGCCAGTTCATAATAATTCAACCGCGTTCCCACACCCAAATCATCTGACTCACAAACCCGCCCACTTTTACTAGAATCGTGCTGGAATACTTTCAGAAAATACACTCACGGAATATTCTTACGCTGTAGGATATTGGGTCAAACGTCGTAAACTATTGGATGGCTCTCAAACATAAACACTTCTCTGAATACATTAATGAAGCTGAGTTCAGAGCTGCTATGCAAATGCTAACAAAACTTAAAAGAAAAAAGGAAATATATGTATTGGTATCGATCGTCTAACTGGTTTTAAACTCCTTTTACTCGAAGGACCATCTCCATTCAGCGATACTAAAATAACTTATGCGTGAAACAGCTTGTATGGACATAGTACAAATAGGTAAGTTGACAATATTAAAGCGAGACTGGTTACCCAAACGAGAACTGCAAGAAGCATGAATAAATGACGTTAAACACTGGAGTATAAATCGAACCCCACGTTCTACCATACATATTTAATTGTCATGCAAAAATAAACGAATGCACCCGGCACGGCTCTTGTAAATATTTTAATTCAATGTTAATAACTTTATATTGGAACCGGTCCGGTTCGGAATCGAGATCTGATAGGGATGCAGTCGATCAAATTACGATACTGGGCCTTTGTGAAATCACTCGGGACCGAGATTTGGTATCCCGTCGATATCCTGTTATAAAAGAAGTTAATTACCTACATAGAAATGGGATGTCAAAGGAGCTCTTGTCGATGAACTCAGCTGGAGTCTGCTTTTCACAACCACAGTTGTTCACCGTACAGTTTTAAATATTCTCATGACACGAAAGTCACAAACGAATTAACTTTACAGTCAAGAAGAGTCACTCTTCTAAAACTCCCATAGAAATGCTGATTTTAAACTCCTCATCTTAAAACGTCATTTGTATTCCAAAAAGTAACCGGCTAACCACACACTCCGTTTTGGATTAGCACAGCATTGTGGCATCAAAAAAACTTATAATATTGTTGTTCACATCACGTCTGGCCGTAGATGCAGTTCTGGGAAGGTTTTGAGCGGCGTTATAGCCTGTGATTCACCGTGATGATCTCTGATATCCTTTCATGTTCATAACAAGTTTCCTGGGAAGTTATAAGTAATGCTGATAGCTTCTCCATTCTTAGAATGCTTTTAGTGGAACATCATCACGTTATACTTTTATGAGTTTGGTTTATATACCATGTTTTTCATGAAAAACTATATTGAATAATAAATCTTTCTGAACGTGGAAGATACTATACTGGGATAGTGCACAATGTTTTTAATCAAAACGGTATAATATATACCGTACTGGCCCCTACAGGTAAAAAGTTCGTCCCGTTTAATTAACATCAGTGTTCAACAAAAATCCTTTCCATTCCAACATTCTCCTTTATCGTTCCTTTTATAAAATTTTGTAATCGGAACCGATTTATTGATTTGAGACATCTAATCAGACAACTTGAGCACAAATAATACTAAGCTGAAGACAAATAACAAGCGTCTGCAAAGACAGTAGATGAAAACGGATTCCTGTACCTGTTTAAATACTTTTGTCTTGGGATTGATTTAATCAACAATCTTTGCCATTGAAGTACCAGCGCTGACGTCACGCCAAATCTAAATTGCCTCATTCAGTTCCAATAACTCTTTACTCATTGATTGCTGTCATTCTCAATTTGGAAAGGTCAAACTAGCGGGCGAGCAATAGACAGTTCCTAGCGTCATCACCCATGTTGAGCGAGGTTTTCGACGGTAATATTGATACAGTCGCTCTTGTACGTACGACTTTACTACTCTGCATGTCCTTTAATACTCAACACATATCCAAAAACAACCGTTAAACCATTGGAATTAATTTATTAAATTCCTTCCGTCAACATGAAAGTCAATTTCTTCTTCCGTTGTTTCGGAATCCAATTCAATCTTGTTTTTATCTAAAAATGAGCCTTTGAATGCAAGCCATATTTCTTGACCATGAACTTTTTTTTATTCTGGGTCAAGGAAACAACTGCAGCCCACAAGGCTACCTGCCCTTAATCTAACAAAAAAGGGTCGCATGATCATTTTTTTGTTGCTCGATTATCTTGACTGCGAGCACTGAAAGCGCTTACGGTGATAATAGGTAAGTATCGGAAGACAATTGAAAGATTAATTTTCATAATTTCATCAAATTTTGTTTCGTCCTTTATCCAATAACTAACAGTCCTTGCAAATCATTTTTACATATATCTGAACATCTAAAATATATTGATCAATTACAAACGTAATTGACATTATTACAATTAGTAGATTTTTAAACATTTCACTATACCTACTTTATTTCAACTGGAAGAACTTCACATCGCCTGATATGTCTATATGTCGCCTGGTATATGGATGACTCAATACTGCACTTACAGACGTCTAGCAAATTTCGAGGCACGGCAGATGCGTTGAAGTCACCGCCACAAACAATTACAGGCTGCGTCACCGACAATCTTACAACAATTATAGACAGGAAGACTGAATTAAGACATTATAGCATTAGCTATTATGAATGGCAACATGGCGAGTGGCGACGCAGTTAGCCCGTCACAGTTCAGTGTTTATTTCTGATTGTCGTTTACTTGCCATTGCCATGCATGCGTGGAAAAAGTACCGAGAATCTATCATTGCAGTTGCGAATTGCGACGTGGATGAGTTGAGATTTCCTTGCTGATAATAGTTTAAAGACAGGAGTTTAGTTTGCTTTTCCAATCATTGATATAGAATCTAATTTGCGTAGCTCAGGTATAGGAGAACAAAGCCAAAATAAAGATATAACGCGTAGGAGTCACTTTTATTAGTTGTTAATAAGGAATGAAAGAAATCGATGATCAAAAATATATAAAAACGAGAGAACTTAACATAGCAAACTATAAATGGAAGCGTTACTAAACCTCCAGATTCTGTTAACCAAACAAAACCATCAGTTTAATAAATAGTGCTCATTCAGGCTAAATTATCGCCGTACTATTTGTTCATCCACCCACATCCACCATCTGTCAATAAGCACAATCGCAATTCATAGCAACAAAGACAGACAAACATAGTGAATGCTCCTCTGTCCAATAACAGTGCTTCGTAGTGTCGATACAAGAGCGGTTGTCGCCTGACCTTAGCCGCGAACCAGGACATCGTGAACTCATGTGGTCCCAGTGCAGTCCCCTAAGAAACCCGCCGCTGTAGGAGATCCGGGAGGCACGACAGGCCTTCTAATTATGGTTGCGTTACAAAGACTGGCTTGTGTAGCACCTCCGCATGGCTCCGTGGAGTAAAACGCAATACAACCCTATTGTAGCGTGTTAAAGAACATTTTGGATTACCGTTTTTTATGGGTACTGTACAGTGAATCGTTGAAGGCAAACGAGATTCTGAAGAGTAACAGTGAACGCTTGATTTGTTGGTTGAGATAGATGGCTGTTAGAAAATTCAAAGGAACGTACTGAGAACGCGAATAAAAAGCGAGGCGATTGTTAAGGGCTAAGACGTTCTTTGTTTATTTCAACAGAAAAGTTTCGATACATATTTTTATTAACTTTCTTAGGTACTTATTGAGTTTTGTTGAACTTTATTAATGTAACAAAAACTGGAAGTACTGAAACGTGCTTTTAAAAGTTGAAAATGGGGTTGACCTCGGTAAATGTCATGAGTGATTTAAATAACTTGCCCACCATGGGAAAGGCGAGTGCGAGTTACTGACTAAGTTCTCGGCTGGGCGTCGAATCTGTGACCTACATGCAAACCGACAGCTCAGCAGTGCATTGATACAGATATTTACGATTCATTGACACTTAATTTACATGAGCGTCTAATTGGTTGCGAGCTGTTTAAAATACAGTCGACTAAGATAAGGCAGCAAATGATGTTCTAGTTGAAACGGGTTATTAGAACGATTGCTTCATTCTTTATGGTTATGATGAAAAATAAAGTAACGCTATTATTGATGATAATTATACATATAATATCAAATGTATAGCATCCCAACTGACGCGATAGTTGATTTAAAACAAATCGTATTCAAAAAGTAAACACGGATCGGGCTTCAGTCAACGACGACAAACAGAAAACAAACCTGGTGCTGACAAAACAGCGTCTATTTGTAAATAGCTAGCGAGGATTCTGTTCAATAGTAAATGCTTTCTTGCGAAGGGAAAATATCAACCCAGGCTGAAGAACTAAGAACATCATCGGTGACACGGTTCTCAGAAAAAAACTTGGATCGTTGTAGGAAACATGCACATTACTTATCCTCAAATTGACTTCTTGTACTTACCTACTGTACGTTTCCACTCAATCATTAACACCCGTAATCTCCGTAAATCTGTAACTGTCTCCGGACATTGTTATCGAAATTGCCCCTATTGCGATTGACTTTGCATCACCCGATGAAAACAAGTTTAAAAGATTGTTCCAATAAAAATTCACGTAATTTTTTAGCCTATACTTGTATTTTCTAGGCTATAGTACTAGTAAGCCTCAAAAATTACAAAATAGAGCATAAAGGGTGTTAAAAAATAACTATCAACTAACTAACCCATAACCATGGCAATTAAATGAAGCAATAGGAAGGAAAGGCTGTTGAAGCCACGTCCACTGCGCTTCGTACAAATCAAATACCTTGTAAGGTTTCACATTTTAATTGAAACGCTCTACAGTTACAGGCGATAAGAAAGGTAATTTTAATGCTTCTATTTATTAAGATACTTTTATTTTAACAACATCGTAAAATAAGGATTTAAGTATAAGGTTTAAAACAAACAAATTCGGGGGAGGAAAATGGATTCCAAGAATAATTCCATTATGTAGGTACAACGTCGTGGGGTGAGAGGTGCGGTCGACAATTGGCCTCAATCAGCAGAATTAAGAAAATTAGCACCTCTGACCCTTCAAGCGCTTGCGCACGATGAGGTTTCTACACGACACGGGTAAAATTAGTCTGAATTGGATCTGTGACTTCGGTACGGGCGAGCAGAAGTAGCAAAAATCAAAGGTCAAGTAAAATATGGATGGAGGAGTGACATACGAATGTTGAGACACGTTTTTTGACAACTAGAGAACAGCGATATCCCCCATTATTTGGATAAATATTTTTGAACTATACGTAAGTAAAATTTAAGAAAATAGTTCAAGTGTGACCCTGATACACTTACGAAACCTCCCTTCAATCGGTTACAATGATTAAACATGTCGCTAGACATCATTCTGAACTCACAATACGAGCTCAGGCTGGTCTATCATTATGATTGACAATAACAAATGATGCTGACGCTACAACAAGTCAATACTCCTTAATTCCGGCGTACAAGGTCTATTTTAAATCGGTCTCGGTTAATAAAAAAATGATGGATATCTATAGGGAACATATATTTAAAGATTACTGTATTTTTTTTATGAAGAGTTCTGAGAAGGTTTGATGTGAATTGTGAAGTGTTCGAAAGAATGTAGTCTATCAAGGGTACTTGACAACAAAGTTTATCTGCAACTCTGACACAATTCAATGTAGATGGCAGATTTCAATAAGTTTAAGCTGAAGCTTAATTGAATTTTTACTGCTTTTAAGTTTTTCTGTTCAAATCCATACAAGAACGCGCGCACTAAAGCGACTACGAGTAGCAGCTCTAACAAGGTTATAGAAAACAGTTATGACATCTAGAACGCTGTGCATCTCAAATCACACTGACCATGCGTTCCGTACTAACCAACGACCATGTTTGTACGAAAGGGACGGTAAACAGGAACTATCATTCCCATGCGCTGTATATAGACGGCATACTCCTCGCTGATCCAGTGTATTCTGCTCTCTTATCGATATTGGGTTAACCAATGAACTAGTTCGGCGTATCTAGACACGGTAGATATGCTCGATAAATGCTTGCAACACTTCAATTACTCAACCTATTTACTATATTGCCAGACCGGGGTTGTTAGTGGCAGTGAATAGAAGGCGTTCTTGGCCGGCCAAGCTGGAAGCAATAAAAAGGCTTCTTTGGTAACAATGCTAAGCAGTACAATCAGAGGTATCAGAAGAATCCACACTTTTGTAGGTTTGAACAAAGAGTGCCAACAAGTTTTAAATTGATTAGACAAATCAGCATTCCCTCGCACCATTTGGAATTATTTTCATCTGAAGAATATTCGAGTGTAGCTGTGACATGAATTTCTTTAGTAGGAAATAGGTAATGTTCGTAACCTTTGCAAAAATGCTATCTCTTCCACCAGACCACTACTAATTGCAAGACACATTTTTTACCAGTTTCGACAATTTAATGCATGAAACGATCTATATGCGTGTCTCGCATTCTTATTACGTTACCACAAGTACTAGCATCCCTTTTATTTCACAAGTGTTCTTAGCATAGCGAATCGTCAGTGAATAGCTTCGTGGTTTACGATATAAGGTTATTGTGGAATTAATGGTTGCATACTATGTTGTTTATGGGCGCCTTTACGGCCTCCGCCATCTTGTCCTGGCGATTTGTAGACGCTAAAGCATCGTCGAGATTTACTTGTAAAAAGTTTATGGCCTTCGAGAAACTACAGCTTCGAGGTTTAAAACACATGTGATGATCGTCAAATAGGAATCAAGTGAGACCAAACCAATAGACATTCATGTTCTGCACAACGTTGTTAGAACCGCAAATATGGCGGAAGTGAAAAAATTCTAATGAGCCAAGACACAAAGGTGAATCGCTAACTACCTACAATGATTCAGTCTCCAAGACTTCAAATTAATCTTCAAAGCACTAACTAAAGCGCGCTCTGCAGTTTTTATTTTACTTAAATAGTAAAGACTGTCATTTCTGTGCTGTGCATTCCACACTTGCAATACGCGAGTACCTTTGAGTCATGTCGTACCCAGTAATCAACCAACACAATGGCCAAACATAAAAGCTATATTTTTCCAAGTGGGCTATCCATAAATAAGCCCGCGGCCACAGCACAATCAAGTGTAATTTGGACCAATAACTTTGTATCAATAATCGATATTGCTACGATTAGATTCGGGTTTCGGGGGAGATGGGAAAATTCGAACGGACACTTACAGTAGGTACTGGCCACTTTTGGCCTGCAATCAAGAAAAATAAAACCATAACACTGGCCAGTCTCATCTCAAAATTCACGTCTTCTGGATCTGGAACTCGAATTTGGAAGAAGTCCGACGCAAAATTACGTCTGAGAATGTTTGAAAACATTCCACACTTACCAGCAATATTTACAGTGCGACAAAACTATTGCTAAATTGATAAATTGAATTCGTTTCAATTGTAGTGCATAAAACGTCAAGGTGACCCGTTGTGATATCGTTCTGAGATTGTTCTTGCAAGACTTCATGTTTTTGCAAGGTTCAAATCGCTTTTGCTATAAGCATTTTAGGAAGTCGATGCACTTTAGAAGCTAGGCCACTTGTTTGTATAATTGTCGACGATTTCTTCAGCCCGTCTTAATAACTACAGAGAAATAATACTAACCTACTGACATTTCTAGATAAACTTGGTTTGCTTGCTATTTAGCGGGTGATAAGTTATTATTGAACAAGCGAGTTTTTTTCCAAAATCGAGCAAAGAACGAAAACGGACGAAAGGTAAAATGGCGTTGGAACAATAGCTAAATAAAACCTGTTCCACTGGTCTGATGCCAAAGCGCTGCGGCATTCGACCTCTGTGTGATGATAACAAGTTTTGACTTCGTTCGATAGCGAAGTCGTTGTTTTACATGAAGAAAATAAAACATGAATTGGGAAAATAACAGGAGTTTGCATACATAATACATAGATGTCTGGTAAGGGTTTTGGGGATATTTTTAGTCTCCACTATTTTTCTAGGATGATAAAAGGACTTGAAATGTAGCCGCGTGAAAACTTCATGCGAAACTAGCTACTTTTCATCAGGCGTTTTTCATACGTCTACCGTCGTCGTGTTTGAAAGCGACTAATGACAAAAACGCCCCAAACATTCCTTGCGTAAGACGTTTTTCAAACGGCACGAGAATGCAAGTGCATCTGGGCGCATTTATTCGAAGTTTTTGTCCAGACCGCAGGTACGGGCGAACAAAAAAATGAAAAAATACAAAAGCTTTCTCCCAGGGGGTAGGACGAGTTTAAACGAGCAAACATGACAAACCAAAACAGCCCTTAAGGTTCTGAAGACAAGATTTGTAGCGAGTGAACGAGTAAAGCTGGTATTTCGATCTCGCATGGCAACGCAGGGGTCTAATGACACGCGAAGCTTTTTGTATGTGTTTTTTCAGCTTCAGTTAATTAGATTTATTGAGTTTTCTCTCTAATTTGTGTTTAATGGAGAATTAACGTCGAGAAGTGGTAAATGGAAAAGTTCCTGGAAATTCCGAAGCGGGAAGCTTTTATAGACCAGTTACTTTGGCAATTTTGCGAAGTGTTGGCTTAATACTATAATGTAATAAGTTTGCTATTATGTCGCTATTATCACGCGAGCTGTTCGAACATAACCAATTATAAGTGTACGAACTGCCGAAACTGCGGAGTTCCACGCACTCCTTTGTGTTGTCCGTGAGCCTTCCTGCTTTATTCTCTTGCCCTGGTTTCGTGTATGTCATAGAGCTCTTATTTTGCGCAAGCAAAGGCATCAGTCCTACGTATTAACTCTAAATCTATGCCAATGAACACATATTTCTATATCTATGCCAATGAACACAATTTTTCTCTCATGAAGGAAGGATCTGGAGGCTTAGAAGGTATCAATTTCGTTTGTACGATCTTTTTTTAATTGTCCAAAATAAAATTACAAAATAACTACGTACCTCTTGTCATATTTAGACCAAGCGAAGATCGTTCCTGGTGAATTGCCTGGCGACAATTCGTAACACATGAGCCCGTAAAACTTACTATTGTTACTTAGATTATGTATGGTTCACAGAAGCACCTTAACTGGACGTTTTCCGTTACTAAGATATAATGATACATTTTTATTAAAAATTCCTATAGACATCCTGAAGACTATCCGGAGTAGGAACCTTCGGACTCTAAAGGCGACAGGTCAAATTACTAAATTTACTGTGACCGTCAAGATAGCGTACGTACACCGTAACGTTATCCAGGATCTGATTATGCAAATAAATAGTACCCAAACTGATGAAATTTGACGGGCGTGGGTACTATTTGGGTACTACTTTTTGAGCAATAAATCTTTCCTGAGAACCTAGCCGCTACAGAGATCCACGCGTTGTACGCCACCTTGACGCTCGGTAGCGTACACCGTGTACGTACAGGCCTCATACTTTGAGAAGCTTAAGGGTACTAATTTTCTAACCTAGATATTACGTAGGCACTATTTGGGTATTATTTATTTGCATAACCAAATCCTGGGTAACGTTACGGTGTACGCTATCTTGACGGTCAGAATTTAGTAGCCATAGTTTGCCTATTTACCCAGGCATGCTTACTTACCCCATAACAGAGGCTGGCACGAGGTGCCGAGACGGGGCCCGCTGCCAAATCCGGCCATTGGCAGCAACCTGGCAACCCCGTGCCAAGTGCCATCGACCGCTGCCAGGTAGACTGACGAACGAAAATTGAGCATTTATAGTCTTACGAAAACTTAAATAGGGTTGGCAGGACCTTGGTCCAAAGGTTTTAAGGTAAAGTTTACTGTTATTTTTATCGACTATATATCTTGATAACGAAATATATAATAATAATGGCATGCGATGACTACAAAACCTCATAGTTGAATTGCTTAAAACCCTAACACATGATCAGCAAACATGGAATAGTATAAGCTAGTAACAATCCGGCTAGAAGGGCCATGTAGAAAAAATGTAGGTAGGTTTGCGTTGGGACTATAGCCCAAACTCTTTCGTGATGAGAGGACGCCTGTGCCCAGCAGTGGGACGCAAATAGGCTGTATTAATAGTAGTAGTTTTGCGTTTTTGGTAAGATAGTTTACGATAGTTAAACATTTGTAACAACATCGTCGTTTGTATCGAGGACTTTTAACCTCAATTCCAAAGCGGCAAGGAGGAGGGTCTTTGATTCTAGCATTGAAATATCCCGAAAAATGTGTGCTCTGGACCGAATTTTCGTACAAAAAGTTTAATTGTTGGACTGTTTCGAAACAATGGCTCTCGGGTCAGCAGTACGAGTATGGTAACGACGAATTAAGTACAATCACTGGTACAATACAAAAGGAACGAATCAAATCGCTACAGCGTGGTGAATAAGGAAGTTCTACCGTATTTTTTAACACTGAAAGTACATTTTTAGTACAACTTTTCTAAATTATGAAGGACCACGACCACGGTGATATTCTACACACAAATATGAACTCTGATCTATATGGAGAACAGTTCTTTTTGTCTGTTGGAGATGTCTCCGGAAACCAATTGTTAACATGTTCTGTATGATTTTTGTACCAGAGATTATTTTTAAGACAAAGAGGGGCGTTGTAAGTTTGACGCGTGTTTTTATCTTTGTCTGTCTACGTGGCTTCGTTGCGCCGCAACGGATGAACAGATTTTGATGTAGTTTTCATTGGATATGTAAAATCTAGTGTCCTTAGCTATATTTGAAGAAAATCGGTTGAATATTATCGGCATTTCTGATGGTTTCAGGGTTATTTATAAATGTTCAGTTTATACACATACTAGATTTTGCGTAGTACCTGATGTTACTATAGGTAGGTACATATTTATATGCCTCATCCTATGTTATTTTATTAACAGGGTTTCAAACTATCTCCATCCCCATGCCAAATTTCATCAAAATTGGCAAGTCATATGTATGTTTGTTGGGTATAGAATGACTATTCTGTAACGGCTTCTTCGCCATATTTATAAATCGTCGGAGAAACGTGAAGTATGCATAGACGTAAATAATATAGACCCGGTCTAACGTACACGTTATATGTCCCCACTTCCACGGTGTCCAATCCAAAGTTCTGTCACCGAGCGTGCGTGACAATAAGCGTTTTTAAAAAAACTTTTTTCGAATCTGTTTCTCAGTATCTAAAAACTCGTTTCGTTGAAAAAATGTGACCCAGCTTTAGTGTCACGATATAAGTTTAACTTTGGATTGGACACCAATCAAGTGGGGAAACATGACATGTATCTACGTTAGGCCGGGTCCATACGAAGTATTATTTATGTCTATGGAAGTATGGCAAAACTTACGAGGAAGGTGGTATAATGGTAATGAATGGGTATAGTTTATTAGTCTCTACATACCTATTACGAAAAAAGGTTAATTAATAGAGTAGATTTACTTTCCTGAGCAGCATGGAGAAAGAAGAATACTTACCTATTTTATTTGCCATGGCGAAGTTCGGTAAGTAAGTAAAGCTATATATTATTGATGGTACCTTGATATTAGTAATAACAGAAAACATTTTGAATATACATAAAAATCCGGACACAGAATTCCATCTAATAAAGGTGTCATGGAATTTAATTCAAAGATATGTCCTAAAGTTAAACATACATAATACAAGAATAGCGAAACCCAAATAAAATGGAATTAACACAAAAACGCGTCCTGTTTCAAACCACAATAAAAACGAAAACAAAACGCATTATATCAAGAAACGTCACGACCAAAAATCAGGGGGGTGGCTAGCACAGCCACTTAAACCCTACCGGACTTCCGTCTCTATCCAACGTATACAATTAGAGCGAGATGGCACAGCAGCAACGACGCGTGGTCGTGCTAGTGCGGCAATAATCCGAACGCACCGAATCCAAACGTCAAAAGAGACATCGAATTTTGACGCAAGAGTCCTTCGTCGCCGTTAGATTAGAATTGATAATTGAATAGGACTCATTGGCAGTTGGTGTATTAAAGGGAGTTTTATTTGTTTGGGTGGAAATCAACATTGCCTTTCAAATGCAAAGAGCCTTTGGATGGGTTAGACCGAGATATTTCGTATGCTGCCTATACTTTTTCATTAGAATTACAAATGATTCTCATAAATAATGATAACGCATTTTTTGCTAAATTTTCCATTTACCATGTATTCTGTCAATAATAGTAAGTAAGTGGGTTTATGAGATGATCGTAGATAAACTACTTACTATTATTGATTGATTATGCGTTCAAAAACCGCAAATTATGACCAACATAAATATAAATAGAACATATTTCTTATCTGTGAAAATGTTCTAAAAATAGTTGTATTAGACCATCGAATTCGATTGTCTAAAAGCATTCAAATTTCAAACATCGAACAGCAATGCCCGCCTAAATTCTTCAGTCTGACAGAGCGAAAGTTCGTTCCAAATTCAAAATGTCACCTTTTATTTAGTCTATGCTTTTTGAAAATCGAATGTGAGACACTGACGTATTCGAATTACCGTCATTGTGGACCGATTTTGAAGCATCTTAGAGGATTTATAAAATGAGTGTAGATAAAGTTGTGTACCTATGCAACTGTACATAATTAGGCCTTAAATTACTCGTGCGATATTATTATGAAACTCACCTGGCGGCTCGTTTCATAAAGCCCCACTCGTGTTTTAAAGACCTTTATTATGTAGCAGTTACATAAACTACTATTATAATTCGTTCAGTAAGCAGCAGTGTTAGCGAATAGGTAGAAAGAAACGCTCAGCAGTGACAAGCTCAAGTCAATTCAATTCGAGACTTTCGATGATTCCGCCAATGTCAAAGTTAAATAAGACACGTGTTTTGTTGAGCAATTGGTCGGTTTAGGTTTCTAATGTAGCTGTAGGCTCGGATGAGAAATTAAAAGCTCAAGTCAGCAAAGGTGCAGATTAAACGTAACCGTCGCTTATGATGTGGGCGATTTGTCCCATCTATTCCCACACATTTATGTCAACGAAACTTCACACGGCTAGTTGACTCCTCAAGGACCCCTAAACCCACTTTAATTGGAACACATCTCTTCCAGCCGTAAGTCCACACGTGCCGCAAGGTAATCTCCTAATCTGAAGGGAAACTTGGCCGATTTAATTCGACCCGGCTTTATGTGTGGAAAATCCTAATACAAAGTGACCCGTTTTCATTGCTGTTGAGTGTAGGTAAATGTCTAGACCAATTACCTACATTTATTTAAGAAAACCTAAACGCACTATCGAGTATCAATACGAGTAGTTATTAACTATAAAGTTAACGTGGTAGTTTATATATGAGAAATGTAGATATTAGAAGTCTGTTACGCTTTCACGCTCTAACAACTGATCCGATTCTGATGAAATTTGATATGGGGAATAAAATAACACATTCGAAATATGAGTCGTATAGATGAAGAAGGATATTCACTGACGAAACGTTCTAAAATTTTTAGCTTAATCAAGAGTGCTACACGCGTCTTGAAAACTTAACTTACTTTGTTTAAGCTTTATATAGACGAATTGTAAAATGAACCCCTAACCATTCCCTAACTCTTTGTTTGCTCGTGGTAACGCCGCCAGTGCGGCGGCGCCATGATTGTTAATGCACCTTTTGGGTAAACAGTGGCATACTCTAATTATGTTCTAAAATGAGATACCACAGGCCAGCTGATGCATTTACATACATCAAATGATCAAATAATTCAAATATATACTATTTACTTTATTTTTCTAGTAAATCTCGAAGAAAAGTCTGCTAGTACTAACTTAGTACCACAATCCAAATCATCTTGTCTACGTACGGCGTTACTAAGCCTCGCATTGGAGGCCCTAGGGATTTCGTCCTGATCTTACTGATTGAATTATTAAACTGCCATTTACTATTCTGAGCATGGAAGTTACTCGTGTTCAGTAATAATGGAGTATCTACAATTTTCCGGTAGAAACTGTACGACCATTCAAACACACAAATACAGTAAGTTACGAGTATGATAAAAGTGCAAAGGAATTGGACACTCACACTCTTGAAAAGTCGATCTTTTTGTTATTTATAGGCTTTGTGTCACATGCCCGGTCTGAGTACCGAGCTTTAGGAGAGGCAAGGTCCAGCAGTGGACGTCTTTCAGCTGTCAATCTGACATGATTATGAAAAGCTTGTAACAATAATATGTCCATCAAACATATCCATTCTCCAATGAATCCTACACCTTACTTTACTTACGCTTTTGGCAACCCAGCAACTCCAACATTGTGCATTTCAAGATTAGCCGCAAGTCTTTGCTAGCCTCTACAATATTCAGAGTAAATCTCAAACCATAGACACATCCATAAATAATCGAACCTCCCCGGTTTTAAGTGCTCTACTTCCGCTGCTTGAGCCAGGGACGCCACTTGACCAGATGCGAACTAGGGCTGCGCTAGGAATCGATCTCTATCGATGATTGAATTGGGAATTTACATTGCAGTTTATACGTATAGAGTATAGAGCTAAAAGTAGGAAACATTCAAGCCACATATAAATTACAAGACACAATACAAGAAAAATCAAGCAATTTATGCTTATATTACCTATATATTTTTTCTTGTCAGAGATTTTTAAAAGCTACATTATTACCTACTAGTGACTATACTTTTTACAATATTAGGTCCTATACAGAATTAGGTATTTTGCTATCTACATTTTCTCGTATTTTTCTGACGTATACTGGTAAAAAGCAAATTGCATCCAAAGAAAAAAAGGTATGCGTTTAATTAATTAATTAACTATTAAAAATACCGTTTATACAATATCATAGAATACAGATTCATAACAATAAAATCCAACGTCAATTTAAAATCATTTTAATTAAAACTCATAAATTAAGTGAAGATGCTCTCACGACTCACGATTCCTATAAGGAACGCACCCTGCTGATTTCCAGTGTAACTTGAACTCTCAACCCCCTCCTGGCTTAGGACTTCAGTACCCACAGGGGACTTGGTATGTAACAGGAGAGGTCACTTTACCCTGGCGCTGAGCACACATCTCAGATATCGATCTTCGGTTAGTCCCTTGTGTCTTGACTCTTGAACCGTTTTGCCTGAATTAGGGTTTGGAATAAATGGAATGAGGTCTTCGTTAATCTCCTTTGACTTGAAACCCTACATCTTGCTAGTGGAGTTTGATTCCGCCAAATGAGAATGAATGGCTTAATTAAACAGTTAAGTTAAGAGCATTAAAATGGAAACTTGGAACAACGGTTGTAGGATAATTAAATGCGTGTATTAACATACACATGATCAAATTTTTTAAATGTGCTTTATACGGATTGATGCTGTGAAATAAGGAACAAATAAGGTCGTCTATATAAAAAGATATCCATCCATTTTCGACTTTGTTACTTGGGAATAAAGAGTAAGCCGACGTATTTAACACTGGCAGGTTACACATATAGTCACGCGGTATTCCGTATTTGTAGGTCTTAACAATACTACCAACATACAGTGGACATACAGTTCGCGGCTAGTGGGTAAACTTTGGCGGTTAGCCGGCCAGCTTCGGCGTAATGGAAGATCTCGCCAGCCATAAACCACCGCTAATGTTGGCTGCCCTGATCTAGCGGCCGATTTGTTTCATATCGTGTTACTGTTGCCAACACTGCCAACTCTATAGAATGCAAGCACAAGATGGCTTTAGATGCTGTCTATGGTTGACTTAGATAACGAAAACATCAAGAAGGTCGAAGTCTCGTACTTATGAAATTTCAACCAGACGTAGTTGCAGGCAATATTGATAAACCCCAAATACGTAGGGCGTACATACATTCTTCTGTAAAATACATAATTTGATAGTAAAGTTTAAAATGCTACTTTCGTTATCAATTCTTTTTTTATTAGACGGATATATTCGAAAGTTAGCCGAGTCGTGCCAGAATTTTGAAAGATCTAGATTACCTACTCCAAAATTATGGCAATAAAACAAGTTCCGCATGAATACAATGCACTTGATGCGTTTCTTACACAAGGCTCGAACTTCTAATCATGCCTCAAAATCATCTCACCAGCCCTTCCAGTAGACCCTTTTAGATAAAAATCTGAATGCTCTCCCTTCGATATATGACCTTACATCATTCGGGTACAGCTCAAAATTATTCAGCAGTCTGAAAGCAGTGAGCCTCCTCATATTTGTCCCTTTAGCGCAATTTCATATATTCTTCAGATAGAACGAGATATCATCGACATAGGTACACGTTTAGATACCTAGTCAAAGAAATTACTCTCTCTATCATATTTTGTTGTGTTGATAACAGTATTAGGAATTCAGAATATCGCACGAAGACAACATCGATTTCAGTGTTTAATCGAAACTTAAAGAATTAAATATAGATAAGTATGTTCAAAGTATTATTTGAATTTGTATTAAGTAAGTAGGTATATCGGAAGGAGTGAGTCACCTGTACATTACATACTCTTCTACAGGTCGATTCATAGAGCAAGTAACGAAACGCGTGAATGATAGGGATGTTTGTAAAACAAATCGTTCACGTCGACACTGCCTCAAAGTGAATTTATTTGTAAATAAAATTCGAGTAGAACTTGGGTTAAAACGAGACCAAAATTCAACCAATCTTATCTACAAGATGGATGGTCAAGTTTATGCGTCATTTACAAGACTTATCCATTGCACTGCACGCCAGCATAAAATCCGTCATTACCTCAGTTACTCGTACCGACATTCTAATTTCGAAGCGAGTATGATTCCAAACGGAATGGCAGCAACAAATTTTTACGACACATCCCCACGGCCCACAGACAACACAACTTATCGTTCGTCTAAACAAGTTCTCGAGTGGGGATGCCGCTTATCTGTCCCAAGCACATGTGAGCTGCCTTGGGGCCTTTAAACTAATGCCAGTATAAATAGCCCCCTTGCCCCCCCGGCTCGGGTCGTAAAACGGGCCATTCGGGGAAATGGGTGTGTAAAATGAGAGCTCCAGTGTAACTGGCTGGGTGCATAAAAGCTTTGCCCGATTACTCGCTTCGCTTGCCTGCGTGCGTTCCATTTTCAAACGTGATAATGATAACCGGCCATGTTTGAATTTTGCTTCCATAGACGAATTTGATCGTGGTGTTTGGGAGGAGTAAGTACCTATGCTATGCTAAAGTTACTGCACTCAAATAACAACACGCCTAACAACGCGACGCGGGTCCATTTTGATGAGATGTGATGCCCGTTATCCGTTATGTTATTGGCTAGTGCGTGAAGGTTCTATAGGTGCAAATAATTTTCATCTGAACACGGAGATTTCTGATTAGTCCCAACATAATTGTCTATTCCAACCATTAGTACTAGGAAATGATTAATTTGAATATTGTGATTCATAATTCTTGTACGGTCGACGTCAAAGAGATGTTTTCAATTTTTCACCCTATTCCGTTGTATTCAGGTCCAAAAGGGTCTATAATCTTTGACATCGACTGTACCTATTATCACAGAATATTTAAGTACAGAATAGCCATGGAATCACCCGCCCGAATCTAGCCCACGCGCAACTCGCGCCCATCTCGCCTTAGGTACCGTCGTCCGGAGACGGTGAGTGAATCGTTGGCCCGCGTAGTGGACGTCTGTACATTTACAAGTGTACAGACTACCTCGCACGCACACAGACGTCCTCGTTGCTTGACATTATGCTATGTTCAAACATCAAAACATTTTTATAGTTCGCTTTGTTAACTTGCCAAAAACAAAAGAACAATTTATTTTATAAATAATCATAATATTTTGGTCGGTTTCTATATTTTTATCCTTTAATTATCAAAAATGCAATGCAATCATTGCAACTTAGGACACAAATTGCAGCATTTTGGAGGTTTTAAAAAAAATACATTAAAGCTAAAATAGCGGCTAGCAAAAACGAAGTATTCCATTACGCTAGAGGTAAAACTGAATTATTCCTGCATATTATAACAACTGAACCTTATTCGGCGGGACTTTAAAAAAACAATTATTCTAACCTCAAAAGCAAAACTAGTGTGGCCACACGCCACACTGCTCCCCTATTTACTTGTCTGATTACGAGGGTGACCAGCCTGAAAGGATTTTAAACGTAATCCCAAGCTTTCGCGCCTTTTCTCCGGGCGGCGAATTTAATTTGACGTTTCGTAGAATCTTAAAAATACTGGCAGGTTAGAAGAATTGTAATCTGTGTAGATGCGGTAGTAATACGAAATTGAACTATATTCCGTAGCGTGAAAACTGAAATCGCATCGAGAAAGCAGGCAGTGAAATGGTTATTTTTTCATAATTTCAAATTCTCCTTGAAACGTTTTGTTGAATAATGTTTTTAATCAAGGAAGCTAATCAATTCCTGCATATTTCAGTAGAAAACAAATAAAATGTTGGTGTACAATCTAGTAGTTCCACATCAAAACTACTTATTCAAAAATGTAGTACAATAATATTACGATCCTAAACGAAACGTTGAAGCGCTTAAAATCTCAATTTTGTGGTTAAAAGGACCGAAAGCGACGTCGTAACGCTATTAAGTTTCTTTCTAACGGAGGAAAACAAAAGCTAATAACCTTAGGAGAAACTTTTTCAGAATGGTCCTTACAACATTGAGCTACGACTCAGTTTGGTTGATCAGCTGCGTGGAAGTTAGGTTGACCATTAGACAGGTAAAGCGTTACCACGAGCTCTGAACTTCTCTTCTCACTTCTTGGCGAGTCGAAAAAAGATATTATCGCATTAAACGCCTGGAATGTGTTTTCAGGGCTGGTTAAACCATATACCTATATAACAGAATTTCAGTAGCGCTAGCTCTCTCAAAAGACTACACAATAATTATTTAAATCGGTAATTAAAGAAATGCACAAGCATAATAGGAAATTTAGATACAAAATGCCGAAAATTCCCTAATTAAAATTGAGCTTATTTTGTACCTTAGTAAATAGTAACTAGATAATTATCACCCGATTGCAACTAGGGCCTAATACACTGAAGATAAGGAAGAAAACGTATTCAAAGTCCCATTTTCACTCCCACCTTCAATTTTACGTGCATTTTCTGCTCTTTCACTGGAAGTCACAGCTGTAACATTTGAAACTCGCCCAGTGGGATCAAAAATGCGAGTTCCCGTAGTATCCCCCCAGAATGCAGGTAGAAGCCCGGGCCAATGTTTAACCGACTGCAAAAAGTCCACCGCGGTTTTACTTTGATTCTGTGTTTGATGGGATATTTGGCGAGTTAAGGAATTCGTACGAGTGATAAACGAGCATGCAGGACGAGGATTTCCAACATGATTTTTTTGTATGTTTTCCGCGCCACGTTTTTGGCTTAGTAACAGCGGGGAAGGTATTTGCTTCAGGTGTGGGACAGATCAGGTCCGAAGTAATAAAGAATATTATTCTTACGTTCTTGGTGTGGAATTCCTTAATGAAGTAGGTATGTGAGCGATAAGAAACATATTTGATTTTTCATCTCTTAAGGAGTGAAATGGGATGGGATCACTGGATAAGTAGGAAAATTCATGCAGATGATGTCAACATGAAAATGGGCCGGTGTAGAAGAGGATGGCTATTGATTCCTGGTGAAAATCATTCCTTTTCCATCATAAATTGATTTTGACTACTAACGAGAGCATTCAAGATAGTCAGCGCAATTCAATTCAATTCAATCATTTATTCAACAAATTGGCCACATTGGGGCACTTTTACACGTCAGAAAAAGAATTTACCAATACCATGTAAATAGAGAAATATTCCTAAACTTCTCGGACTGCTCACTACAAAGCCTGGAAATCCTAGAACATTGCAGTAAGTCCGTTAAGAAGAGCTAGACAGACGATAAAAGATCGGTCTAATTTTTTGCCTCCATATGAACCACACATCTACATCTCCAAACCAATTCCGTTTAATAAACAGAGGCAGGGTGCTGTACAAAAACTCCCTCCGAAGCACGGATAAGTTCATCGGCAAACATCAGAACGTATACAATCACACGACTGGCTGTGTGCCACCTTTAGGGCTAGAATCGCTTGTACTGCATCGAGATAGTCTACGCCTGTCCGCCCTTGAGCAAGAGATTTGTGCAAGCGATTTTTTTTAACAGGTCGACCGCCAACCTTTGACAGTACGTGCCTCAGACGAATCGAACGCGAATCCGCTAGTTATGCCCACCCACGCTACATTATGCCCAGGCACGGGTGGCTCAGACTTAGATGTCTGAGCTACAGTGCCTATTCAATCTGGAATAATGAAGAGGAAATTCGAACGAGTATCGAATGACCTGATGATGAAACGTAGTAGTGAGTCGTTAATTTGGTTGACGTTAGAGCCTGGCTGTATTTTGAGTGGCTAAGATCGAAGATTCTCGAATAGTAGAGTCTTAAGAGCGTCAAGGTATTTCCAATTCGTTTTTCGATTCCATCCTTACGCTCTTCACATGGATTTCGACCATAAACTCTCTCTTCATTTTCGAGATGAGGACGAGTGATTTAGATATTTTAGATTAAGTTATGGCCAAAACAGCTTGCGTTTCTGACAACAGGTGAGCCTGACGGCCAAATCAATTCCTTTCACCCCAAACTTGTAAGATTCTCATTCTCATTCCCCCCCTTATCACAAATCGTGACTATCAAACTATGACAGTTGCAAATTTCTAGGGCACCCCCTCCAGGGGCGTCATTGTTATCCAATTACCGACTCCTGCGCGCGAATTCAAATTAGGAACGGGGTCGGCGACCCCTGATCAATCGCTGGACCGCGATCGAGGGACGTTCCGATTTTGAATTTTTGGTCCAATATGGTGTCGGACGTTTGAAAATAGAATTGCGTTGCATTTGAAATTCGGTCGTTGAATATGGATGCGTTCAAGTAAGTGGTTTGATGAAACCTTAACATTATCTATTAGCATTAGCAATTGATACGTACCACGTATCAAGGTAGAGTCATAAAGTCAGTGGAAAGTCATGTAGAGTTATATCATAATTCTGCCTAAATACGATCAATTACGTATTTTCTTACTTTTTTAAATACATATACCTATGTCATCTAAATATTAATTAATGACATACTTGCTATACTTATAAGTAAATTATAACAATACGGATTTCAACTTATCGATCGTTTCAGAATATTTACTTGCCATTGCCACACAAATAACGTCAACTCTTTCAATTAATAATTCTCTTTTTTTGTACATCTAATACCCCCTAACCCCTAAACTCGAAAATGAGGCTACAGGCTCGCGGAAACCCAAATCCCACCTTTAAAAACTAACTGCTCATATAAACTGGCATTGTCACGTCGCATTCGAGATGGCACAGCGCCTGCGCGCTGTTAACATCGTTAGTTCGGCAGTGAAAGAGGGGGAGACACTGAAATTCTATTACGCTTATACGCGGGGCGCGCCTTTAATACCCGCGTTATGCCATAAAACACACCCATCATAACCTGACCTGGCAGCTCTACGAACCATTCAAGCGACGCGGGTCAAGTTACACTAGCCACTTTCAAAATGGCCAATATAACCTGACCTCGCTGCGCTACGCGTTGTAATAACAACACAGGTCAGCTTATACTGGTCAATAGCTTATGTAACTTGCCAGTATTATAAGAACTGTTGTACCTTGGTGCTGCCAAACGAATATGTACCAGCTTACATTGGCGGTTGCTCCCAATAACCTCTCTAAGAAGAACCTTACTTTATATTGGCCATAAACAACAGACGGCTCAGGTTACGCTGGTATTGTAACAACACTAAAATCTGCGATTGCGGGGGGGCTGGTCGATTCGATGCGAGCCGTTTATTTTAAATTATCTCAGTTATTGGTGGGGTGGTTTTTAATCTGCCCGGGATATGTTAATCTTTCTGCTAGAGTTTTATTCTTCGTCATAACGAAACTCGGTATATTACAATGTTTTTGGGAGAGCGTTACTTGCCTATGATAAAGTTTGTTGCCAAAGATGAGAAACCTTATACCTAGTAGTCCAAACTTAAAAAGATGACTAAGTTACTTTTCGGTTTTTTGGGTTCATAATACAAATAATGATAGATAGAGTTAGTGCTGAAGTAAGATACGATACACCTACAAAGTTATTCTTGTGAGTTATAATTTATAGTTTATTAAAAAGTAACACTAATCTTGTTATTTAAACAATTACAGCCTCTAGGGAAACCCCGTATTGTGGTTTGATAACAATAAGGTATTATTTATACACGTTTACCTCCATTAAAATGCAGTGTTAAGTTGACTTCAAATATGGTTGAAGACGAAGTGTGGTTTTTCTGTTACCTTTTCAAGCATATAAACCAGCCTGCAACAAAATGTGTTCAGTCGGTTTGCAGAGGATAGATACTTTTTAAAGAGAAAAGAGGGTTGAACTTGGGCACAGAATATTTAATAGTACTACTACAGAATGGCCACGGAATCACCACCCGCCTGAATCTGACTGAACCAGCCCGCGCGCAACTCGCGCCCAACTCGCCTTACCGTCATTTGTTTCATCCGGAGATGGTGTGGTGAGTGAACAGTTGGCACGCGTACTGGTACACACACATTTACAAGTGTACAGACGTCCTCACATGCACACAGACGTCCACGCACGCAAAAATTGACACTTCATTCGAATTGGGTTTCGAAATCGTGCTTTTATACCTATGCCGTGTCCACCGAATCTTCAGGCGAAACCTAGTTTGTGAATACTTTTACACGTGTAGGTAGGTATATTTATTTTATTGAATACTTCCTTACTACCGTTTTATTTTAGCTATTGGCTTCTCGGCCTTGCACTATGTGAAATTTTGCCTCATACTATGCCGGTTATCTCAGATGTCTAAGAACTTAATTATTGTAATTACCCACAACTGATTACTGAAACGGGAATCGATCTAATAAAAAACTAGTTTCGCTCCACATCCTGCTCGCTGTGGGAACCCTGACCGTTAGTTATCCGGGAGATCTTGCGGTCAGTGTTGCCAGTAGACTGTGAACCTTTCTACTATTGATGTTGATTTTATAATGTGTTACCAGTGAGGAAGTTGACGTATTTGATTACGGATTTGATATAGGTCAGTTTCCGATACGGTCTAGTTGATACAGATAAAGAATCAATATGAATTTGACTGTTTCTTTTACTTTATTTTATAACTGGGGCCCCTCCCCGGCTTTCCACGAGAGTAGTGCTGAAAAAAATTAAACATTATGTTTTGAGTTTTCTGTAGTTTTTCAAAATTTTCTCTTATTAAAATCTAGCCCTGAAAATCAGTTACAAACACAACAAAAAGTAGGTACCTATTTTTATACATATGTATATACCCAGAATATACGACAGTTGTGCTGTCAAATTAGTAGATAGATAGATGTACTTCATTGCTTACTGTCTGCAGGTTCCTTCCTACACAAATGTGTTCTGTATAGCTAGCAATGTACACCAACTATTAAATAAATTCAATCATGCACTATGTAGTCTATGTACGTACCTATAAACAGTTAAAAAGAGAATTACCTCGGCTAATGGCGCACTCGCTTTTCAAATTTCGTTCCATTTTCAAATTGCTCTGCGAATATCAAAGCTCTGCTGTGATTTGCCTTCTGACCGGCGGTTGGTAGCATTGCGAATTCGTAATTGTTATTATTTTCACGGTTTGTTTCACACGGCTCTCTTTTCTTTGTTCCAGGTATGTAAAGGATAATTGCTGGCCAGTTTCACGTGCAATTTTAGAGTATCGGTGAACATGTTTTTTTTTAATGTAAAGGTGTATTGTGAAAAAGTAAGTGCATTTTAAAAGTAATGTATAAAAACACAGCTTGGTTACTATTTGGTAAGAAAATTTTAAACCATTTTCCAGTCAGTTCTGCTTCATTAGGTACTTACAACAAAAAAGATATACTTAGGTACCTACCTAAAACTGTTAAAAACTTTCTAAGTATGAACTTTTGAGCAAACAAACAATGGAGGATTAATTTTAATTTCCCTCGCAAAAATAACCTTATTTCGTATTGAATGAGCTATTTACGTAGGAGACAATGAACTGAATGAACCCACGCGTACTTAAATCGAGGCTACTACATATTTTTACTACGATATTTAGATATGGAATAAGGTGTAGTTATATTTTATTTACCATATTTATACCTACGTTCGTTTGAAAGCCCTATTACTTCTCGGTAAAATGAGCTTGCGATGTAAATAAAGCACCTTTTGTTATTATAATTCTTATTGGATTATGATTTGGCATATTAAAAATATTAAGAACGTAATATATAGTTAGGAAGCTATTTAATAATAATAAGTAAAAGGCCGCTCAAAAGCTTACATTTAATTGAGATTCAAATATGTTAGCAATCAAAAAAGTTAAAATCAACTAAGGGAGGTAAGTACCTACTCTATTATTCCCTTATTTTAAAACTGTGCAGTGAAGGAATCCTTCGCCTAAACATACAGTCTCTCACGTTTAATTTTGTACTTAATTTCGCGTATTAACATGACAACTTTCTGGCCCAGAGGATAACGTCTCAAACTAATTTGTGTATAACCTAGCTAGCCTATGATATCGTAGCTTTATGAAAATAAATTCGATAATTACGTCCCTCTTTAATAGTCGCTGACGAAGGTAAGCTCGATTCTTAATAATAACGTAGTTTACATGTTCTTTCGAAATCTTATTACTAATCAGATTGCCACTAAATTTTACAAAAAATTGTCAGAACGTTTGCAGAACAGATATGTTTCTGTCTAAAAAAACATTTTGGTTGGAATAAAAAATGCCATTTTATTTTCGCCCATACAAATTTAAAAATGGCATTTTAGGTGTTATTTCATTGCGGTTTATTTTAACTCGACTTCTACCAGCTTTTACCACTTTTCGACACTATAAAAATGATGATCCTATTACGTTTGCAAAATTTCTAGTTAATCATTAGAAATTAAAGACCAAACGTCTTGGGTATAAAAGCGATAATTTACTCATACAACGTGTGTATAAAAAGTCGAGATGAAACTTATACTTAGATAGTTTACCACCGAGCTACAAATTCGGTATTCAATCAAGAGGTCGCCTGTCACCCTCAAAAACAACTCGTAACTCCTGATTAACCTCATTGATCTTATTTATTAAAGAAACGTCGTAAAGGTATTGACAGTGATCTGTGGCGTTGATTTTAAATATCGTTTTGACATTTAAAATTCGTGTCGTGTTAAATACCAAGAATACTGGTTCCATCGATACACGCCGCCATTTTGATTTTACATTTCACTTTGTATAATATGATCCTATATATATGTATATGATATATATATAAGGTTATCGTTAAAATATCGTACCTAGATTACTTTTTTCTTGAAACAGAATATGTCTTTTGAAACTATTATTAACAGAATATACCAAATAAAATACTTAGATATTTTTAGAATTTAGAATAAATATATTTCGATATATTTTTTGATAGTCAATTTACTTTACTTTGTGTGAGGAGTTCTAGTCTTGTTCAAAATTCAAAGAAGTTTGACGGTTTTATAACGACATAGCAATCTAGTTATACAAATAAAATGTATGATATTCCTGCCGCTCCCCACTTTTCTTTAATTGTTTACGTAATGTGCCCCCTTTGCTGTTTACATAATTATTCTTATCTTGCAACTTCCTTATCTGCAGCCAACTGCTGTAATAGAGTAACGGTCATCAGAGTTCCTGAACATCTGGCCCGCATATACGTCCCGCAAGTTAAAAAAAAAACATAAATTTGTCCATCCATTTACACAGCGACTAATGTATGGGTCATTTACATTTGTTTTGTTTTTGCTCGCATAATAACGAGTTATGGCAAAAGTCACAGCTGCGGGGCTAATTTTCTCGGTAGGTAAGTATTCTTTTATTTGTAGTAACATGTTTACTGAGATATAATTATTAATTAGTATTAGACGGACATTGTTTGCATTCCACCAAGATTTATGTAAAATACTGGAATCTTTATGGAAGTCATAATCATAAAAAAGTGTTTTTTTTGTCAGAGCATACATTGTGTCAACACCAAACAAGTTGACCGCAAGTGCCAAAGGGAAAACACCAAAATTATCTCGTCAAAAATTCCAAATTTAAAATCCAGTTCCGTTGCCAACTTGTTAATTTTGGAGGACCAAGGTAACTTTTCGGCTTCGTTGAATAGATATTTTTTATACCATTTCAACTCGTTATACTGCACAAATGACATTACGTATAAAAAATGAATTGTAATGAATCCAATTTCTCATTACTTTAGTCATCAATCTCATAATCATTGGAATTTTTAACAGATCAAACGTATTCCGTTTCTATTCCAGTCAGTGTCACGCATTGCAGCCGTATAAGGAGGAGTTCACATAAAGCTTTAGAACAAAGGGTGTTAATAGATTTCCGGCACCTGTGAGGCAGGTGCGACGCCTTCTGTATCGGATTTACTTACATTGTAACCTCGATTATAAATTCTATATGAAAAAGTAACTGTATATTTCTGACTACCGTAATGACGGTGAATATTACATTTGAATAAAAAAGTATTGGTTTTTACATACAAAATTCAAGTATGCAATAGATAAAGAACGTGTATTTTCGACTGTATGTTAAATATCAAAATCAATAGACGGATAGAGTCACTTTCTCATTTAATATTAGTATCGATGTAAAGACATACAAGGTCTCACGAAAATGAACTTTTAGTATTCCAGGAATTAAGTTAGCCACCTGTCAAGGGTCAATTAGTACTTAATTGTGGTCGTACACGTTCGTCCGTCACAATCGTCATAAACGTTTATAACTCTAATTGGTCTACCATCTGCTGTATTTACAGCAAATGTACTTAATACATTGTCTCTTTCACTCCACTTTAGAATAAAAGAAAGAGATAGTCGTATCATCTCGAATAATCCTGGCCGTATATAAAATTTGCAACAAAAATATGAATGTTCTAATTTACAATTTGAAAACGTTCTCTTCCAAATGGTATGTTCCACTTTCGCCCTTTAAATTCGCCCTCACATTTCATTGCGAAATAGTCTCTGTTGGAAATATAGTGTCTAACTGAGTTGATATTGTTACTTTAATAGGAATTTGTTCTAACTATAAAGTTAATTCTGAATAGTGTATTTAAAGTAATGCGTTCATTGAGCATATCTACATTTAATTTAATCGTAGTAGATTACATGTTATACAATACAACATAAATAAATGCTTACATCTCGATGGAGATAAAATTTATAATAATCTACTATTTGTGCGATTAATGGTGTTTTTTTACCCGACTGCGCACCGCAAAGGAGGGTTATGTGTTTACCTGTCTATGTATGTATGTATGTATGTATGTATGTATGTATGTTTGTTCCTTTGTGGCACCTAGTGTGCCAAACGCGTGGGTCGATTTTAATGAATCATACGTCAATCGATTCGTCTAAATCGCGCGAGTGTCACTGAAGATATGAAATTAATCAAAATTCAAAATGGCGGCCACCAGACGCCATATAGTACAAAATAAAAAAATAAAAGTCAACCAACTATGGCATGTGAGGTATCGTTGAATAGGTATTTAAAAATCATTATTAGGTTTCTTTGACCATTTTTCAGACAAAGGAACGGTTTATGATTTATAACGATTCAAAGTTCCTTTACTAACCACGTAAAGTAGGTACCTATCCACCCAGTAGTAAATCCGTTCGAATTAGCAACACAGGAAATAATCTAGGCCAACGAGTCTTCAAGCAGATCATGACGACTATAAAATAATAATAATGTTTTTCATAAATCTCAAACTTCAATCAAGTACGTACGCATGTGCAATGTAGTGTACCAGTAGCGTCATCTATCCGTTGACTTGAAGACTTTTAGTTTCGTTATTACATTTAAAGTGTCAATAGTGTTATTTACCTACTTAATACAGTAAAATATAACCTAATTGTTTATAGGTACCAATTACACTAGTCAGTACTCAGCCCTCGTAAATAAATAAAATAGCTACCTAATACTCTAATGTAGTACCAGTAGCGCCATCTATCGGTTGACTTGAAGAATTTTAATAGGGTCAGGCTTATGTAGCGTTTTGAGCCGAGTTAGGTCTCTAGAGGGATTAATTATCAGTAATTTAGATCATCGCAAGCTACTTAATAATCCCCACGATAGCAACTCTCTCCATGAAATGACAAGATTGCGGAATTTAGGGTCTTATAATCCCTAACTAAAAATAGTAAAATAAAAAAGTTAATTAAAAAAAACAAAAAACCCGACTGCGTAAAAAACTAAAAAGAAAAAAACAAGACTACTTAGTTCAGTAGTAGCCTAGTAGCTAGGATTATGTTAAGTAATATTTACCGTCGCCATCAGATATATAATCAAATATTGATTGCTATTGAGGAATCTAAAGATGCCTACAGTCGGGACCCATTTAAAATCTAGGTTAAAATGTTACAAATAATGGGTCCCGAATAGTCCCGATAGTAGGCATCTTTAGATTCCTCAATAGCATTCAATATTTGATTATATATCTGATGGCGACGGTAAATATTACTTAACATAATCCTAGCTACTAGGCTACTACTGAACTAAGTAGTCTTGTTTTTTTCTTTTTAGTTTTTTACGCAGTCGGGTTTTTTGTTTTTTTAAAGTTATAATTATAAGCCGAGCATTCTTTTAAATAATGTATTTTATTGGTATGGTTGAAAAAATGCGCAATTAACTAAGATTTGTTACGAAAATAAAGACAGGTCCTATACTTAACCAGAGACATATTGGGTAGAGATCTTCTACTATCTAAAGTCCCGCGCCTTCACATTTCAAAACGCTTCAATTTTTTTAGTATTATTTAAAAACGCCCCACCAACACTCTCAACGCATAGTTAATGGCTGTCTCAGCAAGCACACATGTCTTGAGTGTGTTGGTGGTGCTTTTTAAATACAATGAAGCGTTTTGAATTTTGGAGGGGCGGGACTTTAGATAGTAGAAGATCTCTAACATCATGGGTAATCAATATTGAATTGAATACTTTACCTTACGAATTCGCAGCGAAAAAATCGTCGGTTTTTCACCAGAATCAAATACAAAATGGCGGAACGATCTGGAAATGTTCCAGAAAGGATGCCAAACTTTCCAGATGAAGAAATACAGATAACAGAAGAAAAGTAATCCTCGATGACTGCATGAACTTTATGTAAAAAATTGGGCTTATCAGACAGTACAATTTTTTGCTTTTCCTTAGTTTTCTTAAAAATTTAACCAAAACTATTTTATTTTTAAACAGTTCCAAAAGGAAAAAATGGGGTGGCGTCGTAATAAATAAGACACACACACATACACATACAAAAAAGCGCAATCTACAGCACATTTCTCTTATTGCGTTTCGAATCCAACGCACAATAGATCAAGCTCTACAGTTTATAAAAAACATCGTAACCTCTAAACCTAAGGGACAAAGTTTAAAATCGTGCTTATCTCGGTACAGGAATCGCTGAAGTAAATTTGTGTTCCGTGTCATAATTTACCCTTAACTAAAGCAAACGGGGCTCGTAATATGTTGGAGCAAGGTTCGGTTTTCGGTTGATTGTCGTTTGACGACGACATTGTTAAGTTGGCGTCGCAAATGCTTCCCCCAGGAGCTCGGAACGCAGATGTTCACAAACACTTGTTACGTCGCTCCTAAAATAACATGCAACTTGCATAAATCTTGCAAATGTCAAGTGAAGGTTTGGCTTTACAAGTTGTTCATTGTTAGTATATTTAACAAAAAACTATTTAATGATCTAGAGCTAAAATATCTTGAACCCCGGAACAGTTGGAAGTAATTGGCTTCGTAGTATTACTGACTTGATGATTTTTCTAGTTTGTCATTCAAAAATCGTGCATATCCATATTAATACCTGACACGACACGAGGCAGAGGCCAGGGCTGACAGTTACAAAAAGTTTACATTATTATAATACTTACATCAGATATTACGAGTCACGAACTAACATTAATCGTTCAGTGAAATGAGACCCATGAACTCGATACTGAGTAATTTTTCATTTGTGCGAAGAAGCATGTGAAGATCGAAAACGCCGGTATTAAAAACGTTAAATGAAACGTTCCTCAAAGACCTATTAAATTCATGAAAAAAAACAATTTAGACGAAAGAATCATGAAATTCATAAACATTCAGTACTGTATTAATATAGAATACAAATAGATTGCCTATGTAGTGAAACATATTGGTATTATTATTACAAGCCCGTTTTATCCCAATGCTGGGCATAAATTTATATAAAAATATCAAAATGAGACCATGGAAGAAATAATTTATTTTATAAATCCTGTTAGGTACTTATAGGTATGTAAAATATCATTTAGCTCCACCAGTTGGTTCAATATTGCCAGCCCACATACTAGTAGGTTCTTTAATCGAAAGCTACAGAACAGAACTATGAATAAATTCTCAGATAAGTATCAATATCACTACCGCATGACAGCATCTAATAAACATGCAGCCTGTACTGTACTAATAAGCCACGATAATTACGTAAACTAAGGACAACGAGTTACGCCGGTTAAGGTCACAAAAATGTAACATTGCACACAGCGTCACGCACACTAAGGCCGCGTGACGAAGCGTGACGTCACGACACGCGAACACACCCACACGGGCGTCCGTACAATGACGTGTCTACCCACTTCGCCGCTGTGGAGTACACGCACACCGGCAAACGCACACGTGCGCAGATGTAAACAAAGTGACGTAAATTACGAACACAATGACAGCTGGCACGCACACACACGCGCGCCTAATGTAAACAAACCGGTCGTCGCATGGCGCCTCACCCACACAGACGCAGCAGCGTTGTTCCGCTTGTGACCGGTTTCGTTTGCGATTGATGTTAGTGTTTTAGGTTATTGACGTGTTTGTTTACGTTCTAATTTTAGATTTTAACTGTGAATGTTTCTTATCTATTTGATGTGTTCATTATCACTCTGCGAGACATTCTAATACTTACATTAGACACAAGTAGCCTATAGATAGACGACGTTTTTGTGTTGACCTAATTACAAAAGGCTTTTTGTAAAATAATTCAAAGCCATTGAATTATTTCTTAAGAAATAAATGTAAAGAAAACTTTTATTAGGGCGTAAGTGGAACGAACCAGAATTGGTGTTTGCCCCAAAAAACCGGCCAGCTGAATTAAAATTACGATTTCATAATAATTTTACGTCTTTTTTTTGAGAAAGGCATTTCTTATGTTTCCGCGTCGGAGAAATTTAGGTTATGGGCCTAATGCTATTATAATTTCGACTATTATATTAAAAAATACCTCTGAGGCAGAATTCAAACCGACTGAACCAGCTGGTTGGGATAATCTTAATTTTAAATCTATATCGATAAAAAATGGCTCTCATTTAAATAAAAATAAACGTAAAGTTTATTATTTATGTCAATTTTATTATTTACAATCTTTATTATGCATTATTTAAGGCTTACGGCTTTTAATTGTATTCACGTTTTAGGGTTCCGAAGTCCACAAGGAACCCTTATAGTTTCGCCATGTCCGTCCGTCCGTCCGTCCGTCCGTCCGTCCGTCCGTCCGCCCGTCCGTCCGTCTGTCCGCACTATTGCTCGGAGATGCTTAGGTCTAGAGAGCTGTAATTTGGCATGAATATGCATATTAGTTACGCTGACAAAGTGGTACAATAAAATTTTGAAATATATTTTTTTATAGGGTACCTCCCCTACTCGTAAAGTGGGGATGTAATTTTTTTTTCTTGCGTACCCCATGGTGCGGCATATCGTTGAATAGGTCTTAAAAAAATATTGTGGGTTTGTTAAAACCATTTTTTGATTAAGTGATGCGTTTGTGAAATATTAAGCTTTAAAGTGCTATTTTTTGTTAGAGTCACGTGTCCCCCCCCCTGCCAGCTAAATGGTGGTATTTGGATGGCTGAAAAAAAGCACGGTTGTGGCATATATAACGTAGTTGAAAGGAAAACTATCAGAGCTAAGTAGGCTGTACAAACTTACGAGTAATAGTCGACCAACTTATAATGATGATTTTTCTCTCGAGCGGCAGGGGCGTCGGGCGGGCACGTCATACCTACCACAGGCTAGCTAGATGCTAATAAGTCTTAGAAAGGTACTGTGGGCATCCTCAACTTCGGAACCCTATAATTTGCGCGTGGCCCGACACGCACTTGGCCGGTTTTTTTTATCGGCATAGCTTCGACCTGAATCGTTAACTTATTAAAGTCTACACATTTTCATTCCATTGTCCAAATGAATAATTTAATTCATTATTTTCTATTAATCCGTTATTCACTAACCGCTAAACTGCAGCTTATAAAACCACAGGTCTACTCCAAATTAAGAGGGTTTACTCCGAAGGTTGGCAACGTCGCAAATAGCTGTCAAATATTTCGCTGTTTTCATTAATTTCTGAATATTACTGAATGAAATCATGAATTATCGCTCTATGGTTGAATAAAACATTAAGTATGGATTGCAACAATTATCATAGAAACACGAAATTTTTAGGATTATGGAAGTACTATCTTTTGAAAAGTTTCCATCGCATTTTCCTTGCATTTTAATGTAATCTTATAATTTGAATGCCTAACCAACAAATATAAAACGAGACGCGTCATTCAACCATAGAATGAGAAGCTGTTTTTTAATTCAGTAATATTGAGAAATTAATAAAAACAACGAAACATTTGACAGCTATATGCGACGTTGCCAACTATCGGGATAAACCCTCTTAACAAAAGACAATAAAAACTGAAAAATACATTCGAGCACAAAAGTTATAACCGTCTGAATGTGAAACAAGTACAGTCGTAAATAAAAGCGAGTAGCGCTCCGCGGTTATTACGGGAATTTATGGCGTTTTCCCAAAAATAACTGGTTGGAACCGGCCCGCGGTTCGATAGTTATTTAATTAAAACTGGTTAAAATAACTGTTTTTAATGTAGTTTGGACCGTTTAACCTGAATAGATGTGGAATCTATTAGGCCTAGTCTCGATCCTTCCATAATAATCTTGGGTTTCAGTTTTTTAGGGTTCCGAAGTCCACAAGGAACCCTTATAGTTTCGCCATGTCCGTCCGTCCGTCCGTCCGTCCGTCTGTCCGCACTATTGCTCGGAGATGCTTAGGTCTAGAGAGCTGTAATTTGGCATGAATATGCATATTAGTTACGCTGACAAAGTGGTACAATAAAATTTTGAAATATATTTTTTTATAGGGTACCTCCCCTACTCGTAAAGTGGGGATGTATTTTTTTTTTCTTGCGTACCCCATGGTGCGGCATATCGTTGAATAGGTCTTAAAAAAATATTGTGGGTTTGTTAAAACCATTTTTTGATTAAGTGATGCGTTTGTGAAATATTAAGCTTTAAAGTGCTATTTTTTGTTAGAGTCACGTGTCCCCCCCCTGCCAGCTAAATGGTGGTATTTGGATGGCTGAAAAAAATCACGGTTGTGGCATATATAACGTAGTTGAAAGGAAAACTATCAGAGCTAAGTAGGCTGTACAAACTTACGAGTAATAGTCGACGAACTTATAATGATGATTTTTCTCGAGCGGCATGGGCGTCGGGCGGGCACGTCATACCACAGGCTAGTTAGATGCTAATAAGTCTTAGAAAGGTACTGTGGGCATCCTAAACTTCGGAACCCTATAATTTGCGCGTGGCCCGACACGCACTTGGCCGGTTTTTTTTAAATCTCGTCATTCAAGATGTTGTTTTTTTTTGTGTCTTTTTTATTTTCTTTCATGTACCTAGTATAGGTACATAGAATGTAACTCATAGACTATGTATTGTCAATATCGACAAACTTTCACGTTTTAGAACTATTGATTCTTTTGTTAAATCTAAGCAAAGCACACGAATCTATCAAACTATCAATTACTGTGGGAAATACGGACAATGGGTATTATAAGTCCATTATTTTTATTTTCTATTATACATTGTAGTATTTACAGTTCGTTCCCACCCCGGCTCTCAGGGCGTATTGTTCTACAACAAAAATTATCTCTGTTCTATAATAGTACTGAGTTAAAAAGTGACCTTAAGAGTTACCGTGGATTTTAACGAAGATAATGTAATCAGAATTAATTATTTGACAAAATTTCGGGCATTTCATTCTCACATAACAGTGCCTAACAGAATATATCAAAATATATGGAGCAAACTGACATTAGAATAGTTATTTGTTATGCAAGGCTGCAAAGTTGTTGTTTGCTGTGAGTGCGTGATTGAGACCCGAGTGAACGAAGGATTCTAGGGTTGAACCACGAGCGAAGCGAGTGGTTCAAATATAGAATCCTGAGTGTAACGAGGGTTTCAAGGCACGAGACAGCAAACGACTTTGCTGCTGAGCGCAACACAAAATTTTTCATCTCACGCGCGATTTTTCGGGAAGAAGACTTAGTTCGGCGTCACGTACAGTTTGTGCTAACTCTGGAGGAGTTAAATTCGTATCTTCATCGCTAGAATCGCTCATATTTTCTTTATTACTCCGTATAGGTATTCTAAATTACAAAACCAGCAATCTAAAACTTTATTTAAAAAAAATTTTTAATGTTTTTTTTTCCGGAGGTTGCGTTCCAAATCACTCCTACTCGTACTTCAAGATTCAATTATTCATTGAATACAGTTAAAATATACATATATTTAAGTATTTTTGTGATAAAACATAGTGAAATAATGAAATACATCTGAAACGGTGTATTATTAATATAATTTTATTAATGATGATATTAAGTAAATTGAACCTTTATTTTAATAAAACTCTCACGACGAATTGCGTTTCAGAACGTATCGTTGTTTTTTTATTGTGACAGTGGCGTCATGCGTCGTTCGAATTTCAAAAACACTTTCCACGCTAGCGGATAAAAACAACTTTTGCGCTCGGATATCAAGCTGCAAAACGACCACTTTCGAGCCAGTGAGGTGAAAAATACGTTCCAATATGCTAATAACGCCTCTTTATCACGAAGGCCAAACGGGTGACCGAGCTGTTCGGGCACCTGTTTTGACGGGGCCATTTTTCTCCGGCTTATTGTGAATCCTTACTTATATTAGATCAATGCATTCTCAGAACCAAATCAAATGTCATATATAGGTAGGTATTTATTAAACCTACGTAACCTTAAGCATTAAGATACTATCTATACGTAGGTAACATTCTCTATGAACACGATACTCTAGTTCTAAAGTAGGTATTGTATGTAAAGTTTCTTTCTTTTATTTCATACTAGCTGACCCCGCGGACTTCGTACCGCCTTAAACCTCACGGAGCCCGAGACCTTTCCAACGAATGCAAAACCGTGGAAATCGGTTCGTGCGTTCTGGAGTTATAGCATCAGGGAGGAAAACCCGACTTATTTTTATATAGTAGAAGATTGTTCTATGACGTAGTCGAACGTGCTCTAAGTGCACCCGTTTATGTCTTTCATAGGAAAGCACCAAAGCTACACAATGTGAAGTTTAAAAAAAGTTCTCATTTAATATATTCGAGATTGGCAAGGCGTTTGGTGTTGTAAACGTCTATACATATAGGCGGCTTTAAATTCCACCAGGTGGGCCATTAAAACAGTCCATATCCCCGTGACTCTGACCGCAAAATCATTCGGCCATCTTTTTTTTCTGTTCAAACGATGACGTCACGTCTTGACCTTGTCATTCCGGTCAATGGCGGGGCAAGGCCTGTAATTATACTAGCCAGTCTCATTACCGTGTAATCGAGTGTTTTTGCCCTATTTACACGCGTGGCACGGGGCGGGGCGGCTAATGACTACCGGCTGGCAACATTGATGACTTACCTACAGCTTGAATTAGAAAAAGAAAACCCTTACCTTACCTATCTTCTATACTCTATACTAATGATAAGTTTGTAGAACAAGTCGCGTCTACTACTACTACTACAACAGCCTATTTGCGTCCCGCTGCTGGGCGCAGGCCTCCTCTTATAACGAGAGGGTTTGGGCTATAGTCCCCACGCGGGTCCAGTGCGGATTGGCTACTATTTGGGACTCTATAAACGATACTTAACTCAAACTAACGATTTTTATGTAGTGATTACCTTCATTGGATTCACTGCATAGAATCCCGGCCGATGACTATAGCACACTATAGGCACTTCAACACGCGTCGTCTGTTCACATCACGTTAAAGTGTTGCCAACTTTATGTGTCTTTCGCGTGTTTTCCTATCGGAAATTCGGGATGCTTTCGTGCTTCAACCAATTTGTTATTTGTACGCAATAATGGTTCCTTATTAAAAAAGTTTTAACCTCTCTTACTCACGAAAGCCCTCGGCTTTGTCTCTTTTGTTTTTACCCGACTGCTGAGAGGGTGATTCGGAAAGTAACGATTATGGTAAATTAGAAAAGAAATAATCCTATACAGTGCCTCGGGTGTAGTTTAAAAATAATTTCACTGACTTCAAAAAAGAAGCTTCTCAATTCCCTGTTATTTTTTAATGAACCAGTCTGTGGAATGAAGTGATTTGGTCTAAAATAATTCCTAAATTAAACTTGAAATTAACACGAAAGCGTGAGTTTTATTACGTACTTCGACAATTATTCAAGCAAATATGTATAAGATTACATGCGATAATTCACGTGTACCCTGTTTCATATATCCGATAACAAATCGCGCAAAAAGCGCTCGAAGCAGCTGTGCAAACGCCGCCATTTTTGACTTTTTTCTTTTCTAACCTCTTTTCTCGAGTGCCAGTTTCCATGCCCCCAACCTGAAAGGAAGCTTAAAAACCTTCACACTAAATTAAACTCTATTTGTAAAGTGTTAAGAAACTGTTCCTTTTGTCACACGCAATCCCTTTTTTTAACAATGAACTATTTGCGATTTCACCGTTTGATACCAGCCAGTATTCGGTCCAGTGCAGTTTTATCGAATACTTAATTGATTTATTTCTCATAAGACGAGGTCTTTTTTATGGTGTATCGGTAATTGGTTTTGGTTTTTGTTGTATCGAACTTTTTTTGGAGTGAAAGTTATTTGATCGGTAAAAAATGTGTTTAACAGTAGGTAGGTATATTTTTGAATTTGTCATGTTATGAGTTTCGCACTTGTTTATCCTTATCATGAGCGCAAATGAAAAAATGTATTAAGCACTTTAAAAATTACGCAAAGTATGAACATTGGATTTTTAGAATGCAATTTATACTTATACCTACTATGGTTATTTTTTTGCAGAGTAACCCTCCCTTATTCACTTTACAAGGCAATGTCCTAGCCTAAGTGCATTTCTTTGACAGAATGTCGCATTGAACATTTCTTTGACAGTTTTTTTTTCTATAAAACGTCTTTGTACATACCATTCACGTTCACAGGCCCCTAAAAAGCCGTTGCGTCAGTTCGAATTTCAAACCCTGACGAATTGCAGTAGATTGCCTCCGAGTACGCTCCACTTCGATTTCTGAACGTGCCCATGATCGCGGGGTAATCGATTCTCGTTCGGAAACGAGCGCCTTGTTTTTGTTTTTTGGCGCGTTAATTCGCCGATTGCGACTGGCCGAGTGTAAAGTGTGTTGATGAAGAAAAATTTTTGTCTTTTATTTGGGATCGAGTAAAAGCTGATCTTCTTTCCTTCTACTTAGGTAAAATAAAAGCTTTTATGAAGCCTTAATTTTTACATAAGCATTAGAATGGAAATTCGAATCCAAAGAAGTTTGTTGAACCTCTTTCACTATGGTCGTCGTTCCCAATGAGCAACCAACGATGCGAAAGAATGAAAGATTACGTATTTTGTTCAAAGGATTATTATCTGTGACAATTTAAAAATGTAACCCACACTCTCACAGAATATCGGCGTGAAGTAATAGTTCGCTATTGCGTTTCATAGTTAGTGAGGGGGGCCTCTCCTCTTTCCTAGCCTTCTATCCCGTCTTACCTAATCCCATATCCCCTATCCTCCCTTATCCCATACGGACTATCCTCCTCCCCTTTCGAGATCGGCAACGCATTGGTGACGCCTCTGGTATTACAAATGTCTATGTATAGGCGGCAGTGACCACTTACCACCAGGTGCGCCGTTTGCCTGTTTGTCAATCATTTAAAAAAATCCCGTATTATTCGTAATACATCGGAAAGCTGCTAGGGTGAATTGATTATACATGGAACTAGTTTCTGCGCATAATCTGGAATTGTAACTTTCATTATGAATATGTAACGACATCCACCGCTGTTCACATAACACTGGTATTTTAGTACCAACACCAACATACCTAATTAAAAAAATGGCAACACTGCAACAGGATACAGTTTCATAGCTGCGGTCACACATCGTTAAAATCGAGACTTATGCCAATATTTTGCTTCGAACGGCTATTTACAAAATATTGACCGTTTCGGAGCCATAAAAATTACTAGAAATATACTCTCTGTGTTTTAGAAACTTCCTATTATGTATTGGAAGTTAACATTCGGTTATTGTTTGAGAATGATCACATCCGCATTGCTATTGCTTTGGCATATTTTATAGAAAGGGTTCATTGTCTTTTTTTCGATCTATTAATAGGAAATAGCCAAGTATAGTTTTCATTTGTGCCTCTTGTAAAAATTTTGTGTAACCACGTGCTGTGCTTATTACACTAGCAGTGCGTTCACCCGCGTCGAATTAGGCTATCGGGTTCCCGCGGGAGCTATGCGTTTTTCCGGGATAAAACATAGTATATTTTTATTCCTGTGACTCAAACTATCTCCATGCCAAATTTCATTTATATCGATCCATCTTCATGCTTAAACTGCTTGAAGGTAACAGACAGACAGAGTACTTTTCGCATTTATGATTATGATATGGATGCTCAAGCCTCGCTTGATCAAATAAGGAACTGCATAATTACAAACTTATTTAATCTTCTTGGAAATCAATCGAAAATTTAAATACCTATCAATGATGCATATCTGAAATACACGAAATACCTAATCTTGCACAACCTCTTTCTTCGAGACGCTTTTTACCTACTTCGTCTTTCGAATAGATCAGAATTGATTCAATAACAACAAAAAATTGCTAGTCCATTAAACGACCATTCATACAAGAGTAGCTATTATACCTAGTAATAATTAATGGATCCAGTTTAGCGACTTTAAGGCATCTTTTCCACTCCGAGCCATAACATTGCAAGTAGTTTCATGCTAATAATGGCCGATATCCTAACTTGCGCGATGTGAAAATTGCTAGCGGACCGCAACGTGGCGCAATCTATTGCAATTACAATTGCACAGTTTTCTGCACGAATTGGTACTACGCATTATGGTACTTAAGGTCACGCTACTTTTGGCTTGATTCTCCCCCTTTTGGGTTCCGTACCTAAAAAGGACAAAAGATCGTTCGTCGCGCTTATGTAGGTATATGTCTATCTTGCTGTGGGTCTGTCAAAACTACTTAGTACTTACCTGGTATTCTGTGGTAAAAAGAAATGTCCTTATTTAGAGATCCTGGCTTCGTAGATCCTGGATCGCTTTGTAGATTAATGTGTGATAATTTTATCCTGGGTATTGGCGCGTTTGGCTACTTGCGAAATAACGACCCGTTTTTAACGTGGAATATAAAATATTTGAGCAATGCAGCCGATAGAAATGCCAGCTAGTTTAAAATTACAAAAGAATCTAAAAGGAAGTTCATCTATTTTTGAATCTAGGTGACATCTAATTCTGTCGTGAACAAGCCGTGGCAGCCACACAGCAGACGCATGGCTGGCAAGCGGCTTGACAGGTCTTACGAGAACTAATGCTATACAGATGCAGCCGAGACGAGCAGCAGACGTATCCGGTGTGACCCGGGTTTAAACTAAGCAAACGTCTCAACCGCGGTCTCGTCTACTGACAAATCTTATGCAAAATGTCAAAGAATACGAAGAACCCGTTTATATTTTAGCGTCAGACAGATCGTAATGTTTCTTATCACGTCTCTTTGTAAACTTAAATGGACACGAAACCAAGGGCAGCAGTCATGGAGTTGGACATGAACAAGGATCCAGTGATGATGGACAATCGAACTCTTAATGCTTAAGCAATAACGTTGACATAAATGTCAATCACGGACTGATCTGACCTGTCCATGAATAGACCACAGAATATTTAATAGTACTACATACAGAATGGCCACGGAATCACCCGCCTGAATCTAGCCGGCGCGCAACTCGCGCCCAATTCGCCCTTACCGTCATTTATTTCATCCGGAGATGGAGAGTGGATCACTGGCCCGCGTAGTTGGTAAACACACATTTACAAGTGTACAGACGTCCTCGCACGCAAACATTGACACTTCATTCGAATTGTGTTCGAAATCGTGCTTTTATAGGCCGTGGCTGCCCTGTGACTAGACTTAAAATATGTCCAAAAATGGAGCATATACCGTACGTAGATAGATATGCAGCAGTATTTCCTCCTCTATCGAATCCAGTTCTGCCAGTATTCTAAACGGCTGTTGTATCTTCCAGGGTTCCATTTGAGCGGTGTGGTGCGAGCGCCCGCGGCCGTGCCGCCTTGCTCGGAGCCCGAGCGGCTATACAGGGTCACAGTCTCCTTCGACAGGTGAGCAAATACTTCTTGCAGCTAATTTTGATGTGGTAGGACCTGGTGTTCCCCAATCCGCACTGGGCTCGCATGGGTACTAGCCCAAACCGTCTCGTGATGAGAGGAGGCCTGTGCCCAGCAGTGGGACGCAAAATAGGCTGTATTAGTAGTAGATTTTTAAGGTATTTATTTTTTGTCCTTGACATAATTTCTGTCTTTTCAAGTTCAAACGTTTTTACTGAGAATAACTGTAGGTATTCGTTTAGTTTGCTATCTAGTCTACACAAACTTTCAACCTTCCTGCGCTAAACGGAAGACAAAGAATATGAAATAAAGGGGTCACAAACGCCTCGGCATTGTTGCTTACAAAAAGGCTTTTTTACCAAGGGCAATGTACCATCATAATGCCTTTTGTAGGGAATCCGAAACTTTGTTACCGCCATTATAGAAGCGATTTCTTTGTGCGCAGTTTATGGGCCGACACTCGATTTGAAAAGGATTTTGCGACTAATTTCAGAATGGCTTCGTAATTTGTGCTCTAGTTTCATCGGGAGCCTTTTGGATGTTATGTTTGATTTATGGTCAGGTTTTACGATCTTGGTGCGACGGTAAAACGAACTAAGAAGAACCTAAATCTCATAATGCTTATGACGTCGTCGATGTACACGTTCTAAAACATGAGCCCGTGTAGTTGGACAGTTATGAACTTTGTAGGAAGTACATTCTTACATGGTACAACTTACTAATTCCTCCAACATTTGGCATTAGATAGGTACTTGTACAAACTACCTAAATAATTTGATGTTCTAGATTTTATACAAAATGGTGTAGGTACCTAGTTAATTTCCGTTGTACCAAACGCATACCCGTTCCCATTCAAGAAATAAATACTTGCTACGGTTATACCATAGATATATCTACTATAGTAATTCTGAAAACTCCGCATCGGTGAATTTATGCATTGAAAGAATGCTGCCTAAAAATTACGGCGTGTGAGGACTTGAGGAGCATGGCAGGTTGCGAAGAGGCTGCGCGACAAGGATAGATACACACTCATGCTGCGGAAGTAACCGTGACATGTTTTAAGCGTCCAGGACGGTTGACATGACTTTATGTGGTTGACACTTCTTCAAAAACCCTAAAGGCAGTGGCAGAGAGGCTTGCCCTTCTATGCGAAGTCTTCAGGGTTAGATGTCTATGGTCATACCGACCGCTACAAACTTCGAAGGCTAACTTTGGATCCCAATCTTATAAGCTCCTCTGTGTTTCCAGATGCAAGATCACTGGCGTGACTTGCAGCTGCGAGGCGCGGGACATCTTCTGGTGCCAGCACGTGGTGGCGCTGGCGCTGTACCGCATCAGAAACGCCGACTCCGTCCGGTTACGTGTGCCCATATCAGGTGAGACCCTTCAGACCACAGAATATTTAATAATACTACATACAGAATAGACACGAAATCACCCGCCTGAATCTAGCCCGCGCGCAACTCGCCCTTACCGTCATTTATTTCGTCCGGAGATGGTGAGTGAATCGTTGGCCCGCGTACTGGTACACACACATTTACAAGTGTACAGACGTCCTCGCACGCACACAGACGTATTCGCAGGCAAACATTGACACTTCATTCGAATTGTGTTCGAAAGCATGCTTCAGACGCTGTCTTCAACTCACCTTCATCTACTGTTGCAAATCAGATTCAAAGTCTTCTTTGAATAGCATGATTTTCCTCGTTTCTGTCAGCGTGTATTTTTCCTTTTCTGTTTGATGTTTCACGTGAGATTTTCTTCAGAGACAAAGATAATTATTTGATGCGATAGGTGTGATAGGTAATAGCATCATTTATTTACGGCAACTGTAAAATTGAAAAACGTTTCTAATTTCACGGACAAAATGTTTCTTCTCTACACTGTTTCTTGTTCGAAAAAAATACGTCATATTTCCGTGATCCGCCTATCCCCCACGTGAGACATAGTGACATTCAGCTTGACCCCCCCCCCCCCCCAACCCCCTGAACACTTCACAAAATTTATGGACATCTAAATGCAATTGGATATGGGCACAGGATAGAGAGACGTGGCGATTAAGTACTCCACAGACAAGAGCACAGCTCTTAAATAAAAGAAGAAGTGCAAGTGGGTCTATAGTCTATACCAACAAACGTACAACCAACCATCGCATCTTCCAGAAACCCTCCTCCAAATGGACAGGCAGCAGCTCCAGAAGTTCGTTCAGTACCTGATAGCGGAGCACCACACTGAGGTGCTGCCGACGGCGCAGCGGTTAGCAGACGAGGTCCTGCAGGCGCGGTCCGCGATCAACAGGATCTGCGGCGCGCCCGACCCCACCGCTGGGCCGCCGCCGGATGCCCACCACGCCTGGCACTTGGATGAGCAACAAGTGGGTCCAAAGTCTTTTAATATCCCTTTCAAGTGGCAGAATTTTGACGTCTCTAAAATCGGCCCTTATACGGGTTCAAGCAAAAGGTTGTGACGATATTTTACCCACAGAATCAGCTATCGATACTATAAGCGTGTTTTAAGGTTTACTCTTTTATTTTTCAAGTTGGGAAAAAAAGTATGGGATTAATGGTGTTAGCTACATTTTCTTAAATAACTCGAAAAGTATTGACCAAAAAAGAAATGAAATATATATTTGAGATCTTCATAAGAAGTACTTTCATTTGATATGTCACACGATATAGTTTGAAAAACTTCATTAATAATTTTCCAATTTTAGCCCCCGAAAATAGGGTCTATGTTTAAAATTCATTTATTTTCGTTACACGTCCGTGTTTGGGTCATAAACTTACATATAAATACCAAATTTCAACTTAATCGGTCCTGTAGTTTTGGAGAAAATCGACTGTGACAGACGGACGGTCAGACACGCGAGTGATCCTATAAGGGTTCCGTTTTTACCCCTTTGGGGATCAACCCTAAATACTTCGTTTCACTAGTAAAGGTCCATCGGACGGATTCTGTTAATAATTTAATATCGTTGATTTCAGGTCTGCGAGCAAGTGAGGGCGTACTTACTACAGGGGACTTACTACAATGCGAATAAGCAACTTAACTCATTATTTTCTAAGGTAATTGCAACATTATTTATCACCAAGTAACTATGTTAACAAATAATATCTACTCGGATAAATGTTACGCACACTAACTAAAAAAGAAGCCATTTTATCAAATTTTCTTTGAGTTTGATGACAGAAACCATTAAGGCCTACGAAGAATTAAATACAAATTAGTTAAGTAATTTCATCTAAATGGCTCGTGCAGCATCTCGATAAGCATCTCGGCAGTTGTATGAATTCTGAATAATGTCATGCCACGAATACTATCGTGATACTTCATTCTATTCTTTCTTAGTTTTCTTGCTATTTATTTATTTAGTCATTATAAAACGTCTACCTTAAGATAGTGTGTGGAGGTTACTCAATGGCCGTCGTCCAAGATGGTTAACGTTTCTTGAGCTTCCCCATTTTTACTTGATTTATCTCTTATACCGTACATTTATCATTATTACCGTACACTGTTCGGCCTGTAGGCCAATTACTTGACATTGGCGAAATTGTCTTGCACATAGACAGAAGCCATTATTTAAAGAGAAGAAGAAGAAGATAGTGTGTTAACTAGTGGCTTACCGTATACCGTATTTATAATTATTAAATTTTGTATTGTTCTACATTACTCTTTTTTTTTAAATTACTCATTTGAGACACAATTCGGAAAATCCATTTTGAAAGTTTTCTTTCCTTCCTCGTGTTTTTACGATGAGTAAGTATAGTCGTAAATACGTGACACTAAATGTGTTTGTTTAATTACCTCGCATTTTTGCTATTTTTAAAACGATATGCCATGACATTGTGCTTCTGCTGCCTTCAGTTAATTGGTATTTATCCCGCTATTCGCAGCAAAACTATTTTGACTTTGGCATGACAGGAAATTTATGTAAAAGAATAGATTTAATAACACAGTGCAGGGGTTTTTTATTTATTATTATGATTATTATAAGCAAGCATTTGACCACAATCTCACCTGATGGTAAGTGACGATGCGTTCGAGGGTGATACATGGTTACTTAGATAGTACCTGTTCACTCTCGCTCGACTTGAAAAGATCCAAGTTACTACTATATTGTGGTTTTACTATATTGTGACAATTCTAATTCATAGACTATAATAAAATAAGCTAGGTATATTAATGTGGGGAGCGTGACGCTTCTCTAAACAGAATAAAAATAGATCAAAGTGGTCCTCATTAACTACATACCTTTATCTCACCACACTAGGTACCTCGAATCGAAGGATGCTGTGACTAAAACATGTTTTATGTTAACTGATCCCACCGAGTATGTAAAACTCTTTATCCATATTAATATTATAAATGCGAAAGTAACTCTGTCTGTGTATCTGTCTGTTACCCCTCAACGCTCTTACCCCTACGCTTCAACTGCTGGACCGATTTGAATGAAATTTGGTGTGGAGATAGTTGGAGTCCCGAGAAAGGACATAGGCTACGATTTATCGCGGAAAAACGCATAGTTCCCGCGGGAACGTGATAACCAAATTCCACACGGGCCGAGTCGCGGGCAGAAGTTAGCTATCTATAAACCTTAGAGACTATTTTATCTAAAAAAACCTGACTCCGAGTCATACAAGTCATACGAATACATCAATTTCCATAATGACGATTAACAAGTTAAAGAATTTTTGACGGGAAACGTCTAATGCTGGCTGGCACTTCACTTGGCTGTTATTTCCCAAATAGCATATTGGCGTCCTTTACTTTCACCATAAGAGATGAAAGAGATGGAGCACAAATATTTGTCAAATACAGCCAAGTAAAGTGACCTTAAAAGGCCATAATATGTGTACCGTCACAGCCCCACCCATTTCATTTTTTCTAAGCTCTAAGTAACTAATAAATCAACGCCATTTCCAGGTGCGAGAAATGCTCCGCGCTCAAGACTCCAACGGCCCCAGGATGCTCATGCTGATGACCGAGCAGTTCCTCTCGGACCCTCGGCTCCTGCTGTGGCGGAACCAGAACACCCCCATGACGGAGAAATGCCGGCAGCTCTGGGAGCAGTTGGGGGCGCTCTGGGTCAGCATAGTCCTGGACCCGGGGAGCAACAAGCACCACAGGATACAGTGGCGCCATCTGTTGGAGAAGTGGTCCGCGGTCGAAGTGTGCCCAACGGAGGATCCGGATTATAGATCGTTTCCTTTGGTAATTAGATTTAAAAATGTTGTTTATAGACGGTTCAAGGAGGGTTCAAACCTAACCTATGCCTTATCATATCATACACTCAACCGCAATGAAATCGGGTCACTGTGTAGATTTTTCACACAGTGACCCGATTTCATTGCGGTTTAGTGTACATTCTAGCTCCTGGTAGTTTTAGATAAGAATCCTCCTTGATATCATTATCCTTTCTGCGTTTAGTTTCAACTTCTGTTTCGTAGAGCAAACGTTTAACTAGTCTACTTTAGCATAATTTATAATTGATACAACTAGGTAAATATACAAGTCCATCTTTTCAAACGAATTAAACGTTGCAAATACGAAATATTTTTACTTGCAAAAACAAAGAAGCAAAGACATAAAACTATCTGTCAAACTACATGTAAAGTAATAAGCTAATAATATGATGTACTTATGTTTAAACTATTAATATGGCAAATAAATGAATTTCATTTGTATTGATAAAACTTACAGAATCTCGCTACCGAGTTTGTTGGGGCTATAATCAAGAGTTTTCACATTTCAGTACGCGAGAGAAAGAGAGAGAAGCGAGAGGGATCGTGACAGAGACCATAGAGACCGGGACAGAGAGAGGCACCGCGACAGGGAGGAGCGGGACAGGGAGAGGCTGCGGGAACGGGAGGAGAGAGACAGGTATACATTGCTGATACACCTCGATCATTTACCACAGCGTGAATTTTAGTTCGTTCGTGGTGAGGGTTCCCACCGAACATCTGTCAACCTTCACGAGAGAGGAATTTTGGCCGAAGGGAGTCGTGTTCCGTCGCTTCCGTGGAAGACTGGACAGCGATTCCAGAGTGCGCCTCACGACGAAGAAGCAATCGTGTTAGTTTTTAAGATTCATTTTAATATGTATGTTAGTCTTTAAGGTATATGTAATATGGGCCTAGATGCCCGAAATAAAATTTATTATTATTATTATTATTATTATGACCCATGGAGGGTCTAGCAATACCGAAGTACGACGGTACCGAAGTACGGTTTGACGGCCGGATTGGTCCAGTTGGTAGTGACCCTGCCTTCTGTTCCGATGGTCGCGGGTTTGAGTCCCGCTCGGGGCAAACTTTGCGTGATGAACACGAATGTTTGTACTCAAGTCATGGATGTTTAGTATTTATATATGTATGTATTTCTCTATATAAGTATTTATATCGTTGTCCAGCACCCATAGTACAAGCTTTGCTTAGTTTGGGGCTAGGTCAATGTGTGTGAAATGTCCCAAGATATTTATTATTATTATTATTAAGTAACAATATTGAGCTCAAAGTCTTGTCCTGAAGAAGAAGGTGTCTACATTTGTCTTTTTAAACTGCAACTTTTTTTACAGAGAAAGACATAGAGAAAGGCAGAGAAGGGAATTGCATTCCCATTCGGAAAGTTCGGATGAAGAACCTAGACCTAATAAGTAAGTTCAAATCTGAATTATAAAAATCGCACCTGAACTTTGATCACAGAATATTTAATAGTACTACATACAGAATGGCCACGGAATCACCCGCCTGAATCTAGCCCGCTCGCAACTCCCCCTTACCGTCATTTGTTTCATCTGGAGATGGAGAGTGGATCATTGGCCCGCGTAGTGGTACACACACATTTACAAGTGTACACACGTCCTCGCACGCAAACATTAACACTTCATTCGAATTGTTCAGTTCGAAATCGTGCTTTTATAGGCCGTGTACGCCGTGTGCTTTGATGCCATTTCCATAAGAAACATTTGTTTTTTTTCCAGTTATGAACGCGAATATAGGAGAGCCAGCAAGAGATTAAGACTACACAACCAGAGGCCTGCGCCTTCGCTCACGCCCCGGACGGTTTTCCACAAGTAAATATTACTCTGTAAAATAAAATTAAGATTGTATATGTTGTATGTAAACAATATGGAAGTTTTATAAGTAACCGAATCCAAAGAGTGCTTAGATGCAGAGTATAAGCTAAAATAATACTGAAGTTTTGTTGAAAAAAATTCGATGATCTATTAGCAAAATAGCCAAATTTGGGCTCATTTTTCCTTCAGATATCTAAGTACCGTTAAAGCTTCCAGCAGGATCCATTACTGCCTTTTTTTTTCAACGCTAAATATAGCCAATATATTCATGTATACACTCTGAATGCTCACCTATCACCACCATCATCTTAGGAATCTTGGTCTAATCCAGCACTATCCTCTAGAGCGCTGGACGCTGTGGACATATCCTGGGAGAACGAGCACCTGAAGAGTATACTGGGCAGCGACGAGTACGGAGAATGCGAGAAACCGGCCAAGGGCGCCGCCACCAAGCAACCTTACCCCAAGTTCAACCAGCTGGGCCAGCCGCTGTGGCACGGTAAGACCTGGAGACCAGCTCCTCATTATACTAGACAGTTTTACCTTGATTTGTGAGCGAGTAATGAAAATCCTCCCATCCATTGTCCTCCATCGTTCAACCTTGCATTCTTACTTTCTTCGACCACGACTCTCGTCGGGGAGATGTTTCCGTAAAACGCCTTGTGGTTCAGGGGAAATTCGAAGGCACAAGACCACGCGGTCACCAACGTTCGCGAAAAATGGCGACGGTTAGTGAAGCGCGCCACTAACCCTCAAGAGATGACCACGACCATTCTGCCAAGAGTGTAACGATTAAGAAGAAGAGAATGAGGATCACCGCGAGTGAAAAATCCGCCAGGTACGACGCCAAGGCAACCCATTGCCCATTTTGCGCGGTTTGACATTGAAAGCAATTGGTACTATATACCTCACAATCGCAGGGTCGAACGCAGTCTCCAACGCCAATGGCGCCTGCTGGGGGCTAAAGTACGGTGGCCCTCAGTGATCTGTTTGTTCGCAGAGCACCTGCCCGTGGTGGGGGCCCGGATAGAGGCCCTGCGCGCGCACGGCCGGGCGCCCGCGGCGCTGCGCCTCGCCGTCAGCGCCGCCCGCGCCATGCGCCATCGCCAGGTCGGTCACCTCGACTACGAGGGGTTTTTGACACTTTATAAGCGTGCATTTGTGGTAATAGGGATGACGACAGGGTGAAGAAATCGAAATTCTAATTAGTCCGTCAGTCAGGTAATAAAAAAATATTTGACACGTATTTTTTGTTTTATCAAATTAACAAAGAATGACTGAGTTAAAACGCATTAAAGTTGGAGAGTGGGGGCTAACTACGTCACCGTTAGGTGTAAATCGTACCTAACCGTGACGTCACGCGACATTTCAACTCAATATATCTCCGTATAAGTTTGATTACGTTGAAAAAGAAAAAATACGTGTCCAAAACTTTTCAATAATCTTCCTGATTGACTATGAAAAAAAAAAGTTGTCGTCTCCCCTATTTCAAACTGCTATTTTAAGGGTTTAAATCCACCAAATGTGGGGTTAAGAGGATACATAAATAAAAAACCCATTTTTAGGTGCGTAGAACTCGTAAAGTAGGGGAGAGGGGGGCAGCCTGGTACACTTTTTACACTCCTTGACGTATTTCAAAATATTACCCATAAAAACCAGTTTTAAGCCTCTACACAACAACGTATGTTATTAACCTATGTAATTAATGCAATTGCACATGTCCAAAGCTAAAGACAAAGGTACAATTCAGAATTTTGCAACTCAAGGAATAATGTTCAATACTGCCCCAAGCGGGGTAGCTTTGAATTTACTTGGGGCAGATTTGAAATCTGGATTGTAAGGCAACAATATCGAGATATACGTGTTTTTTTTTACCTGTACTTAGTACAGTTAGTCACTAGAAATGGTCGTATTAACATTTTACTCATATAATTTGCAGTTATAACTATGAGGGGGTACTTTTGACCAGAAATGTTTTTTGTAGTGTTCAAAGGTGCCTCAGGAGGGTACCTTTGTAAAGTATTGAAATTCTATTAAAACTGCCCCCTTGAGGCAGTTTTGCACACACTATTGTTCAAAACTACCCCAACAATGTAACAGGGGATAGTGATTCAGTATTTATTATGTTTTAGTTGTAGTTAAATAAAAATATATAAAACGTTCTAATTAGAATTTTCATTTTATCATATAAAACGAGAGAAAAACAGACAATAGAATCGACTACCATACTCGTCAAGCAAATCTTGTCAGTAAAAAAAGGCGCCAAATTTGAAAAGTGTAGGCGCGAAGGGATATCCTCCCATAGGAATTCCGCGCCCTTTTCTACTGACGTGATTTGCTTGACCAATTAATTCAGGTAAATGCGTTATAAGCATTTACTAAAATAAGTAAGATAATATTATTTTGAGTTTACTGACAACATGTAGGTAGGTACCTACATGTCAGTTTATATCGGGGCAGATATGAACATTTCTTATGACCGGGGTAGTTTTGAACAGATTGCTAATCAAAACTACCTCCTAATTTTTTTTCAAAACTACCCCAACACCTATTTAAAAAAATAAACATCGATATCTTCACAAAACAATTGCAAATTCTAATTGTTTATTCTTCGTCACTAAAGCTAATTCATTGTACTATCGAATAAATTAAGTTTCACTTACCGCTTCCTTCAAATAAAGCCTGAAAATCCTTAGACACGGGGAGCAAAACCGCTAACAGTTGATATCGAAATCAAAATATGCTACTGGTTCGTTCATGTTCTGTCAAACGTCAAATCTGTCAAGTGACAGTTGTGTGGGTCAGTGTTGCGAGCCCAAAAAATGGATTTGGACCATAATCGCACTAAAAATACGTCTTTGAACGCATTTGTTCTAAGCTGCCTGCAGTGATAGCTGCCCCCCTCTCCCCTACTCACGTTAGGAGTCTGATTTTCGGATATGTGTATATTGATTATATGCTTGAAGGATTGATCAAGGCCAAAACATGACTGAGATAATTTTGTTCGATAGAAAAAAATCACGAAGTCGCAGCTGCTATTATCTTAATGTGCTTGAAGCTTCTTAACGACAAAGAAAAGGACTTCGAGACTTTCTTAAAAACTAGACATCTATATTAACTAAAGACTGATCATACTAGATGTCAATATTTATATATATATCAATTACAATTAATTTAATTCGGCTTTGGCGCTTACGTTGTTTTATTTCGTCCGACGTGCGCGCTGCCATCTCTTTCTTTCGTGCAAGGTCCCTATATACGCATCACTCTACGCCAGTCGGCCAGAAACCTTCGCTGCAGTAGGACCTGTGCTCGACAATCCCAGCTCCGTATCGCGCTCGTATGTAATCAATATTTCGTGATTATAAAGAGAAGTAAGCATGGGAAAGTTTAAAAAGAAGACGGCAAAGTGCCGGTAGTATGAGAGAAAGCAAAATTAAGTTTCTTATTTATTTATACGATTTATTCGTGTAACCGCATTCAATATTGCTAATGGATTATGAACTGGAGAACTAGTCGTTTTAGTTAAAAATAATTACCTATCATTTATGGTTGACTTTGTGCGCGGCCTCGGTAGCCGTGTAATTTCCTAATCAAGTAGGTATGAAATTTATGTATTTAGAAGGAAGCCAGCAATTGACAAGCTGGTATCTTTGGGACTCGCCTGTTTATCTCGACTTAGATCTGCCTTCTTTCCCCTGCATTACTCTAAACAGTAGTGAAAAGTCAGTACCTATACTTACCTATTCACAAAATAAAGTCGATGTG
>OZ020290.1:9930646-9972252 GCA_963971205.1 Aethes cnicana | reverse complement strand
CCCGGACCTTGCTCCAACTGATTACCATTTTTTTCGGAATTTGGACAACTTCATGCAAGGAAAAAAATTCAATTCTCACGAGGCTGTCCAAACGGCCTTCAAAGATTTTATTGATTCTCGCTCACACATTTTTTTTAGTAAAGGAATCAATGAACTACCTTCGAGATGGCAAAAGTGCATAGATAGCCATGGTACATACTTTGACTAAATAAAAAAATAGTTTCATAAAAAAAAATCGTTTTCATTTCTGCCATATGAAACGCCAATTTCATATGTAAGGACCTAATACCTATGTGTTTTATTCTTTTTAAGTATAATTCGATAGCTTAGATTTATAAACCCATCTAATCTAACTACCGATCACAAACAGATGGCATTCATTATCTTAAAAATTTTGTTTGATTGAAAAGAGGTTATTTTGATTGTCAATAATGAATGGCACAGGTCTATGCTAAGGATTCGTTCAGAAACTTACGCAATGTTCGAATCGTATGATACGGGTTAGTTTTTTTTTATTCACCTATAATTTCACATGTAATATTTTTTTGATCTACAGATTTGATTTATTTATTTCATTGCATGTTTGAGAAAAGCACTATACATACATCGGCGGGGAACGGGAGTTGTCGGCCTCGTAACTATCCGGCCTCACTTCGCTCGGCCGTATATAATACTCGGCCTGCAACATCTTCCTTCCCGGCCTCTGTAGTAATGTACTATTAAGGGCCTCTAAAATAAAATTTCAGCGGCGTTACGCGTGACAGAGGATAGGGAATCTCCCTTTCCCTATGAAACGCTTTGAATAGAGCCCCTGTTGCAACAGTATAGCCGTGTTGCTTCAGGAAATACTTCACAATCTATTACCGCAAATATTTAAATACATTAAGACAGCAGCAAGACTTTATCTAGAAAGAAACTGAGAGACGTTTGCTAGGCCTACAGAATAATCCCTTGTTATAAAGTTTACACAACTTAGAAGGCGTGTGGTATAATCAATAATAGACTCTACGTGAACGGCTGAAGTGCCTTACCGTGCGCCTTCTAAGTCGTGTCGTGCCATACTCTAATAAATTCTTTTATGAAATGTTTAATGACTTTTTTATACAAATATCATAATCATGATAATCATGAGTAAACAGTGTGGTTGATGTTTTTATGTCCGTTCTGAAGACATACTTATTTGCTTTTTCTTTTTAAACATTGCCCTGAGGTTAAGGTAATAGTACATGATTGCAGAGGCCGCCAAGTAGCGCATTGCCGGACGAGTCAGTTAGAAGGCTGAGCGAAGCGAAGCCTTCTATTAGTACGAGTCCGGCAATCGCAATTGCGGCCGAGGTATATATAATGCTTTTCTCAAACAGCGAGGAAATACGCAAGGTCAGTCGGGGCAAGTGCGCCAGGATGGGGTAAGTGCGCCTAACATAAATATATCTAAACCTATAAATATTACTCAACTAGTAGTTGGCTGTTTACAAGGCATAGGGGCGAAATGAATTTAGGCGCACTTACCCCACATCAGTAGGTATTTACTACTTCCATGATCGTGGATGATTTGGCCATGGAAGTTGTACTTATTACCTCCATGGATTTGTCAGTTTTGGGGCAAGTGCGCCAGGATGGGGTAAGTGCGCCTAACATAGATATATCGAAACCTATAAATATTACTCAACTAGTAGTTGGCTGTTTACAAGGCATAGGGGCGAAATAAATTTAGGCGCACTTACCCCACATCAGTATTTACTACTTCCATGATCGTGGATGATTTGGCCATGGAAGTAGTAGGTACTTATTACCTCCATGGATTTGTCAATTTGTCTACAGACGTGTCTCAAATTGCAAGCGAATTAAAAAAAACACACACACGACAATAATGTTTTTGCTGGCCAAGGCCGGCAATGGACAGCCTCGCGTCTTCTTTTTTTGAAAGTAACACGAACATTTCCGAGCATATTTGAGAAAATAAGTATTTACAATGCAATAATACAATAATACAATAAATAGTACATTATTGCAGAGGCCGCCAAGTAGCGCATTGCCGGACGAGTCAGTTAGAAGGCTGAGCGAAGCGAAGCCTTCTATTAGTACGAGTCCGGCAATCGCAATTGCGGCTGAGGTATATATAATGCTTTTCTCAAACAGCGAGGAAATACGTAAGGTCAGTCGGGGCAAGTGCGCCAGGATGGGGTAAGTGCGCCTAACATAAATATATCGAAACCTATAAATATTACTCAACTAGTAGTTGGCTGTTTACAAGGCATAGGGGCGAAATAAATTTAGGCGCACTTACCCCACATCAGTATTCCTACTTCCATGATCGTGGATGATTTGGCCATGGAAGTTGTACTTATTAAGTACCTCCATGGATTTGTCAGTTTCTAGAGGTGTCTCAAATAGCAAGCGAATTAAAAAAACACACACGACAATAATGTTTTTGCTGGCCAAGGCCAGCAATAGACAGCCTCGCGTCTTCTTTTTTTGAAGGTAACACGAATATTTCCGAGCATGTTTGAGAAAATATACTTTATTGAGCACCACACGTTCAAGGACACAATGTAATCCATATTAAATATTATAAATTCGAAAGTAACTCTGTCTGTCCGTCTGTTACCTCTTCCCGCTTCAACCGCAGGACCGATTGCGATGAAATTTGGCATGGAAATAGTTGGTGTCCCGGGAAAGGACATAGGCTACTTTTTATCCCGGAATAACGCATAGTTCCCGCGGGAACGCGATAACCGGATTCCACGCGGGCGAAGTCGCGGGCAGAAGCTAGTAATATTATAAATGCGAAAGTAACTCTGTCTGTCTGTCTGTCTGTTACCTCTTCACGCTTTAACCGCTGGACCGATTGAGATTAAATTTGGCATGGAGATGGTTAAGGTCCCGGGAAAGGACATGGGCTACTTTTTATCCCGGAAAAGCGTATAGTGCCCGCGGCAGCGCGATAACCGAATTTGACGCGGGCGAAGTCGCGGGCAGAAGGTAGTTACATAAAAAATATGGCATATAGCAGGCGGTCAGTATTTTACCTTAGCATTAGGGCAATGTTTAAGCGGGCTGGACCGATTTTGATGAAATATGACGCCTGGTTACTAGGCGTTTCCCGCGACTTCGTCCCTCGTAGACTTGAAATTAGCGTAAATACCTTGATACAGATACCATTACGTATAAATAAGTAGATATAGTTATATGTAGAAGTGTTGAAAAACTGGTTTGAACCGTGTGGAAACGCGTTCCCGTAGAAATATTGGGATAAAAAGTACCTATCCTATGCTATTTCCAAAGTCATCAGGCTATCTCTATTCCAAATTTCATCAAAATCGGTCCAGCCGTTAAGATTAATTTTGCAAAGCAATTTTGGATATTTTGGTACATTTAGTTATCAAAGTAGAATTCCTTTTTTATTGTATTTTGCACACTTCACAAAAGAGAAAAAACGAAATTAGAATGGTACCAAGTTAAAAACCAATAACTTCCAGTGATCTCATTCCTCTAATCCTCTAGTTATCGCGGTTATGTACACACAGACAGACATTGTGCTATATATATAATACTGCAGTGCATTTGCATGATAATACACTATTAGATGAATCGCCGCTTCATTGTAGTACACGTACACTGTCATATCATCTGGAAATTACACTTTTGTACGCATTATTTGCATTTTTTTCAGTAAAATTCAGTGAATTACCTATATATCAATGAGCCCCGGACATTGAGTTTATTAAGGAACGGAAAAGAAAAATAGGTAGGGTCAAGTCAAACGCAACGTTGTGACGAGGTATTACCCACTGAATCAGCTATCGATTCTAAGCATGTTTTTCAGGTTTTTTTTTCGGGTTGGTAAAAAAGTTGTATGGCCCAGTATGGGATTGACGGTGTGAGCGATACGTGGGGCTATATTCGAAGTCTTAAACAGGGATCTCCCTGTTCCCTATAGGATCGCTCATGCGTCAAGTTGAAGCGATCCTATAGGGATCAGGGAGATCCTTATTTTAAGACTTCGAATATAAACCCTGAATCCCATTTACAAAAAACTCGAAGAAAATTAAAAACCCGAAAAACATGCTTAGAATCGATAGCTGATGCTGCGGGTAAAATATCGTCACTTTTTGCTTGACCCTATAATATTTAAATTATTTTCAGTAAAATATACTTTATTGAGCACCACACGTTCAAGGACACAATGTAATCCATATTAAATATTATAAATTCGAAAGTAACTCTGTCTGTCCGTCTGTTACCTCTTCCCGCTTCAACCGCTGGACCGATTGCGATGAAATTTGGCATGGAAATAGTTGGTGTCCCGGGAAAGGACATAGGCTACTTTTTATCCCGGAATAACGCATAGTTCCCGCGGGAACGCGATAACCGAATTCCACGCGGGCGAAGTCGCGGGCAGAAGCTAGTAATATTATAAATGCGAAAGTAACTCTGTCTGTCTGTCTGTCTGTTACCTCTTCACGCTTCAACCGCTGGACCGATTGAGATTAAATTTGGCATGGAGATGGTTAAGGTCCCGGGAAAGGACATGGGCTACTTTTTATCCCGGAAAAGCGTATAGTGCCCGCGGGAGCGCGATAACCGAATTTGACGCGGGCGAAGTCGCGGGCAGAAGGTAGTTACATAAAAAATATGGCATATAGCAGGCGGTCAGTATTTTACCTTAACATTAGGGCAATGTTTAAACGGGCTGGACCAATTTTGATGAAATATGACGCCTGGTTACTAGGCGTTTCCCGCGACTTCGTCCCTCGTAGACTTGAAATTAGCGTAAATACCTTGATACAGATACCATTACGTATAAATAAGTAGATATAGTTATATGTAGAAGTGTTGAAGTTTGAACCGTGTGGAAACGCGTTCCCGTAGAAATATTGGGATAAAAAGTACCTATCCTATGCTATTTCCAAAGTCATCAGGCTATCTCTATTCCAAATTTCATCAAAATCGGTCCAGCCGTTAAGATTAATTTTGCAAAGCAATTTTGGATATTTTGGTACATTTAGTTATCAAAGTAGAATTCCTTTTTTATTGTATTTTGCACACTTCACAAAAGAGAAAAAACGAAATTAGAATGGTACCAAGTTAAAAACCAATAACTTCCAGTGATCTCATTCCTCTAATCCTCTAGTTATCGCGGTTATGTACACACAGACAGACATTGTGCTATATATATAATACTGCAGTGCATTTGCATGATAATACACTATTAGATGAATCGCCGCTTCATTGTAGTACACGTACACTGTCATATCATCTGGAAATTACACTTTTGTACGCATTATTTGCATTTTTTTCAGTAAAATTCAGTGAATTACCTATATATCAATGAGCCCCGGACATTGAGTTTATTAAGGAACGGAAAAGAAAAATAGGTAGGGTCAAGTCAAACGCAACGTTGTGACGAGGTATTACCCACTGAATCAGCTATCGATTCTAAGCATGTTTTTCAGGTTTTTTTTTCAATTTGGTAAAAAAGTTGTATGGCCCAGTATGGGATTGACGGTGTGAGCGATACGTGGGGCTATATTCGAAGTCTTAAACAGGGATCTCCCTGTTCCCTATAGGATCGCTCATGCGTCAAGTTGAAGCGATCCTATAGGGATCAGGGAGATCCTTATTTTAAGACTTCGAATATAAACCCTGAATCCCATTTACAAAAAACTCGAAGAAAATTAAAAACCCGAAAAACATGCTTAGAATCGATAGCTGATGCTGCGGGTAAAATATCGTCACTTTTTGCTTGACCCTATAATATTTAAATTATTTTCAGTATATCATTATTTAAATAGGTACCTAAGTTTCCAAACGAAAATACAAAACAGAAATAAACAGGAAAGAGTTCATGCATTCAAGAAGAAAGAAACATGAAAAAAACCGTTGCTCCGTAACATGAACCATTTTACATTATATCTAAACGCAGTGAAGCCTTTTAATTAAATTTTCACCTCAGCAGCTCGAACAAGTAGACTTTGCTGTCAGAAATTAGTGAGCAAAATCGCGTTTGTTTCACTGATTGAGACAAAGTATTTTTTTAATTTCTTTTTTTTTAATCAGTTTATCCCATCAGACAATCCCATCAGGCAAAGGCAAAGGTATAAGCCATGCAGCCACAGTGTCATGTTTTAGTTCAATGTAATCAATTTACTATTCTAGATCAAAATTATTCAGTAAGATATGAAGAAAAATTAATAAAAGTACCTAGTTGAAAACAAAACGAATTAAAAACTTCTTAAAATGAAGTTCAATCGTTCGCACTCTTTTTCTTTTTTTAAGTTTGATAACTGCGAATGGTCATTTTATACTGCGGCATCTTAGTAGTACGTACTTCTTATACTAAAATTCGAACAATATCAACTTAATTAGCTCTCTTCTTTTCATTAATTTAAGAAAAGAGGGAGAATTATATTAGGCAAATCATAATGCGAATCTATTTTCGAAGAAAAAAAAACTGACCTTGATACGTTCGGATACGCGCAACACATCAGTACCGACGTGTATTTTTAGACATTAAAATTATACGTTGATTTACCGTCTAAAAATCTTGTAATGTTTAAAATTACTTATATTTCATATAATCATGTAAATTACAATCATGTTAAACTAAAGTTTTAATTTAAAGTAAACTAAAAGTTTTCAAATATTACCGAATAAATTCGAAATTTATCATTGTACTAGTTTCCGAACACACGTTTAGAAAATTGCCGCCATTCTTTATTCATGTCTTTCTTCTGAATTTTCGACAACTAACTTAAAGTAATTCTTTTAAAACAAAATTCAAGTAATAATTTGAGTGAAAGGAGTGAAGAAGAAATGCTATTATATATTTTTCGTGTTGTATGTAAGTATTCTTTGCAAGTACCTACCTTTTATGTGTTCTCGCTACTGAGGTGAAAAATTGTATGTGCTACTCGAGAGCAATTTCTTTTACTTCTCGTGCCTGTGAGTCCTTCGCTAAGCTCAGGACTCAAACATGGCACTCGAAGCAAAAAACAATTTTGCTCTCTTGTTGCACAAATAACTATTGCCTTTTGTATTGGGTAGGTAGGTAGTATTTACTGAAATCAAAATTGAAGTAAATCAAACATAATGCTAACATAACATGATAACAAAATAAATGAACGAAAATAATCTAACTTTAAAATGCAAAAATTCGAAATAAACAGAGGAATTCAGAGGATTGATCTTTTGTAATTTTTTTAGAGTAGACCAGCATGCACTCACGAAGAAAGTGTTCCCTCTACCTATATGTATAATAATCAAGTACCTACCGTCACTTTAAATGTTTCTGATATCCATTACATTACACAGCTCTTTACGCAGGGTGATCAATCCAAATTTGTCAGTACCTATGGAGAAGTCAGAAACTACTTATGAGAGACATCGAAATCGGTTCTTAGGAACTTTACGACGTCGATTTTAGATTTAATAAAAATGGCATTCAAATTTTCTTTTTAACTCTCATACACCATAAGTACATAACCGTGATTCAAAGCTGGCCAAAAAACGTTTTTTCTTTGACGAAATTTTAGTATTATTTCAATTGTGGGCCATTTCTGTCTGTAGCTACACAATATTTCATAAGAAAAGTTGGTCCCACACACTAACAGAATCAACTTTAATGAAAAATATGACAAGCGCTTACTTACAAATTTTTGACCACGTTCAAGTAAAAAAATAAAACATTTGATTGCCTAAATCTAAAATCAACGCCATTGTTCTTAACAATTTCGCTATCTATATCATAGTTTCTGACTCCTCCATACTGGTCTGACTTCTTCATACTGGTCACTGGATCGATCATTCTGAATAATGTAAGGCTGTGACGTCTCGTTACAGATTCGCGTTCTTATAGCGAGTTGCGCGCGCGCCGACGGCAGTGATGGCGCGGATCCTCGTGGTACTGGTGCAGGCGGCGGCCGTGCTGGCAGGTAACTGTCAAATAAAAAAAAACTCGTTTTGTGCGTGCTAAAGTGGTGGAAAGTGAAGAAAATGAAAAAAAAGTTACAAAAATTTGGTGGTCTATGTGATGATTGTTAGAAAAAGAAGTTTTTTTTGTACATAATGTGTTCAGTGTCTGGGGTGGTTACCTGATTTTCAGTGACTTTAAAAACTTTTATAATATAATGGCCCCAGGCTTTGGTTCAAACCATAAAAAATGTTAGCTATTAAAAAGATAAATTATAAAAACTACGTATAACACCATTTAAATAAAAATGTCAATAAAAAAATTATAATAATATTATTAACTTGTCTATAAAATATCTAAAAATCACATTATAATAGACTGTAAAAAATCTCCACTTTGTTTTTAGTTACCTACGCAGATTTATGATTTTTCAAAAAGCGTGTAACTTAACTTTAACTATTTACCTTATTATTAATATTATCACGACTTTAAAAACTTACTTCTCGTTTAATACTTTTAGTCTTAAATAGATTATACAACCGTTATCTGCTGGATTTGTCCGGAGCTCATTAACTCATTGAAGCGTCTGCTAAGGAACCACTTTACTACCTATGACTATGACGCGTGCGTACACGCACCTATTCTTTGCATTTGAACATTCTATAAAATGTTGAAATGCAAAGATTCTCGATTCAAACAGTGCAAAGGGCTTTAAGTATTCGCATATATCTCTAAGGTATATAAAAATCAAGTTGATAATTAACGAACTGCCTGTGATATAAAAACAATTGTCACAATTGAAACACAATTGATACATTATACGTTTCTCTTTCGCATTTCGGACTTAAAAATAGCCGAAAGTCACCGAAAATTAATAAATACAAGAAAATATCATTTAATTCGACGAAAACTAAAATAGGTACTTACAATCAAAATAAAACTGACTAGAACTAAAAATAAACAAGGTTAACGCTGGTTAACCTTGTTTATTTATTTAAATAAATAAACAAGGTTCTTGTTCTTCAATAAGTCCAGAAAGAGATTCAGATACCTACTAGTTAGCTTAAGATCAATCAACGGGGGCATGTAGGTAAATAGGGATATGGAATTTCCCATATATTTATTTATTTACTTAAAGTCTTTATTGCACAAACAAAAAATGCAGTGTACAAAAGGCGGACTTAATGCTACAAGAATGTTCTACCATCATCATTCATATATATCCCTAATATTAGGTCCTTACATATGAAATTGGCGTTTCATATGGCAGAAATGAAAACGATTTTTTTTTATGAAACTATTTTTTTATTTAGTCAAAGTATGTACCATGGCTATCTATGCACTTTTGCCATCTCGAAGGTAGTTCATTGATTCCTTTACTAAAAAAAGTGTGTGAGCGAGAATCAATAAAATCTTTGAAGGCCGTTTGGACAGCCTCGTGAGAATTGAATTTTTTTCCTTGCATGAAGTTGTCCAAATTCCGAAAAAAATGGTAATCAGTTGGAGCAAGGTCCGGGGAGTATGGTGGGTGTCGAAGACATTCCAGTCGCAGCTCCCGTAGTTTTGCGGCCGTCAAACGTGCCGTATGTGGTCGAGCGTTGTCCTGAAGCAGCAGTGGGCTAGATCGATTGACCAGTCTGGGTTGTTTAATGGCTAGCTTTTCCATCATCGTTTGCAATTGTTGACAATACACATCAGCCGTGATTGTTTGCCCAGATCTTAAGAAACTGTAATGGATGACACCGGCACTAGTCCACCAGACACTTACCAGTACCTTTTTCTGAGTCAACTTTCGTTTCGGGCAGAATTTGGCTGGTTCACCTGGGTTCAACCATTGTGAAGAACGTTTCCGGTTGTCGTACAAGATCCATTTTTCATCACAAGTAACGATACGATTCAAAATGCCTTCATTATTGTGCCGGTTGAGAAGTGAAACGCAACACTCGACGCGTGTTTCTTTGTTTGCGTCGCTCAATTCATGCGGTACCCATTTTTCAAGTTTTTTCACTTTTACAATTTGTTTCAAGTGAATCAAAATGGTTTTATCACTCACACCGAAGCCTGCCGCTAACTCTGACGTGGTTTGCGATGGATCTGCTTCCACAATTGCTTTTAATTCTTCGTTATCAACTTGTGTCTCCGGCCGTCCACGAGGCTTGTTCTGTAGGTCAAAATTTCCAGAACGGAAACGTTGGAACCAATAACGTACCGTATTTTCTTTTGCAGTAGCTTCCCCATACGCATTGTTAATCCTACGAGCCGTTTCTGCAGCACTAGTGCCGAGGTGAAACTCATATTCGTAAATATAGCGATATTTTAAGTTCTCCATATTGTGAACAGAACGATGTGAAAGAAAAACAAATGACGCGATAACAAATAAATTTCGTAATTCGAACACAGAAATACATGGTCTTAAATTTGAAATAAATTTGAATTTGGAATTCCTAGCCGAACGCCACATATTTTGAATCAAAGTTGCCAGTTCGCCAAACGCCAATTTCATATGTAAGGACCTAATATAACTTATAGTAACTAACGAGGTTCGTTTTTTATTTCTTTTCTATTGATCCTTTGTCTTTAAACATGTTAATTCGCTGTAAAAATCAAAGATACCTATAGAAAACAAATAAACACGGACCAATGCACAGATAACGGCTGATAACAATTGCATAAGTGGTCAAGACGTGACTGCAGTTGCATTGATCGATAAAACTGTTCGATTGACGGCTATTTTGTAACGAGCGGCGAAACGTGCGGAAAATTGATACTAATAGGTACGATACCAGATCAATAATCTTCACTGAAATTCTCTACAGCGATAGTTGGAGTCCCGGGAGAGGACATAGGCTACTTTTTATCCCGTAAAAACGCTAAGCTCCCGCGGGAACGCGGGAACCGAAAATTCTTGGAATTAGTGACTCTGAGAGCCTATTTCCTCGTTAGTCTATTTTTCATAACTTAATAGTGGATTGTGTGACTAGGGAGCAAAAAGGTATATTTTACCGCGGGTGACGGATTGAACCCAGAGCGACGCGAAAGATTCCAGAATAGAATCCCGAGCGTAAGCGAGGGATTCTAGCGTGGAATCTTGAGCTAGCGAAGGATTCAAGCTTTGTCACCCAAGGCATAAATAAGTTTGCTACCGTGTTGTACACTCTGCTTTTCACCCCTCCTATGAGAAAATCATAAGATCATTCGTTCATCATTGTCATTAAATTAAGTAAAACAAAAAAATAATACATTTAGAAACAAACAAGGTTAAAAAGAACGTGTGTTTCGCGCGCCTATCATAAATTCATAGGCAGAAGGCGAAAATGGCTTCCATATTGAAGAATCTCTAACTACTTCATTGTATTTATATTAGGTATGTCATGCTCGCATGCGTTGCGTTCATAATAAAAGGTAAATTTTAACAAATGTGAAAAAAATACAAGAAGCCGTGGTGGCCTAGTGGTTCGACCTGCCGCCTCTCATGCAGAGGGTCGGGGGTTCGATTCCGGCTCGCACCTCTACGTTTACTTATGTGCGAAATTCAATTTGAATTTACCACTGAGCTTTTCGGTGAAGGAAAACATCGTGAGGAAACCTGCACGCATCTGCGAAGTAATTTAAAGATGTGTGTGAAGTCCCCAATCCGCACTGGGCCCGCGTGGGGACTATAGCCCAACCCTCTCGTGATGAGAGGAGGCCTGTGCCCAGCAGTGGGACGCAAATAGGCTGTAGTAGTAGTAGAAAAAAATACATTTTATGACAATTTCGCTCATGTATCAAACAAAGTTTTTTAATACATTTGCGATAAAATGAAAAAAGGGCAGTGCAATTCATATTACGTACTTACATAATATTCCTTTGGAATTCTCAGAGATGTTGATCCCAATACATTGCATCACCTACATCACTTTTTGATTTCATTCATTCTCTACGAAATAATTCATAACACTTCATAAAGTACGTTTTATTTTGGAAATTAAGTGTAAAATAATACGGCAAGGAAATGAGCGCTCACGAAATTCGCGGGTTCGAGTTTTTTGTTAAATTCGATCACACGACGAGTTTGCGAGGAATGCTACGGCATTGGCCTGCACCATTCAGCCAAATTGAAAATAAAAAATAGAAAATAATTTATCAAAAGTAAGTATATATTTATGAATTTATGGATTTTTAGTATGTGCATTAAAGTATTTATGTAAAACACCGATATATAAAATTCTAAATACGAAAAAGATACGACTTTTGAATACAACTTTTTACAGTCTCCACAGCTCCGTGAACGCACTGCTAAAACGTATTTTGCTCCCTGTTAGCGGGCCAGAAATGTTTTTTTTTTTTAAAAAGAGAAGAGGGAGCAAAATCGCATTTTGCTCCCTTTAAACGGGCAACAAAACACTTCTTTTCGAATAGGAGGGGTGAAAAACGGTTTTATTTAACTCCAAGCTCCGCCATTTATTAACAACTTGCGATCCGCTAAATATACTACATGCATGTTTTATACATATAAACCTTCCTCTTGAATCTATTAAAGAAAACCGCATCAAAATCCATTGTGTAGTTTTAAAGATCTAAGCATACATAGAGACAGACAGACAGCGAAGCGATTTTGTTTTATACTATGTAGTGATATAGATTCCAAAAACTGAATCGACAAAAAAAATCTAGGTAGGTATATGATTTTGGAACCGGGTGCAAAAAATTCACGAGAATCAGTTGACAAATACCTGAAGAGGAGAGCGGGTTTTATTCGGAACGTCACATGGGGAAGGGGAAAAAAACAAGAACGAAAAAGTTCCGTAAGTGGCCGATTCCGGATTCATAAATTGCAGTCCTTGTAATATCACAATGATTTTACCTCCTTTATAATTAGTACGATAAACAATTAGTGCAATCATAATTCAATCAACAACGAAACAATCATTATGAATTATTATGGCAAAGTCCGGTGTTTCATAGATTCAAATTAATTCTTTATTATTCAACCATTGGTTAGAGGTTTCAAAATCTTAACATAGAGCATAGAGCACGATTGACAATATTTCAAAATTTTAGTAAGGCGTAATTTGAACACCATTTCGGTATCTCTGTCTAAAGGATTCAATAAAAAGTTTCAGATATTTTTGTTACTTACTTTTAGAGAAGATCGTGTTTTAGTGGTAACTGGTGCGTGCCGTCATATGGCTCTCTCGGGCTCTCGCTAAAGAGCACTGGGGCTATATTCGAAGTTGAAATAGGGATCTCCCTCTTCCCTATAGGATCGCTTACGCGCCAAGTTGAACTTTACGTGTGTTATATATAGGGAGCGCACTGGGCTCGCGTGGGGACTATAGCCGAAACCCTCTCAAGATGAGGGGAGGCCTGTGCGCAGCAGTGGGACGCAAATAGGCTGTAGTAGTATATATAGGGAACAGAGAGATCCCTGTTTTAAGACTTCGAATATAGCCCCTGTACGATTGAACGCTACGCGCAGAACTAATAATATGCGCAGAAGGGTTACTACGTCATTTTTGACTTACGCCCTTTTAGAATGAGGAGTTTTTTTATTTTAATTTTAAATATCAAATTTACGACTTGCCTACTACTTACAACTACTACTACTACTACAGCCTATCTGCGTCCCACTGCTGGGCACAGGCCTCCTCTCATCACGAGAGGGTTTGGGCTATAGTCCCCACGCGGCCCCAGTGCGGATTGGGGACTTAATACACATCTTTGAATTAATTCGCAGATGCGTGCAGGTTCCCTCACGACGTTTTCCTTCACCGGAAAGCACAGTGGTTAATTTTAATTGAATTAAAATACGTCTTACCTACGAATTTACGACTTACCTACTTAAGTACATGTGTTCTTTTAAATTTTCAACCTATCTAACTAGATAATAAAATAGACTTGTTAAAAAAAAAACAAGTTTCGTCAATTTTCTAGGTAGGTACACCCTAAAAAGATAACTTATCGCGTTAGTTATGATGAACACAAATTCAAAGAGAACCCATCCCTTTATTGTCGAAGAGTCACTAACTAAATTTACAAAAATCGTATGTTCCTTAAAAAGTATCGCTTGAGAAGTTTCTTGGCCGTTTTGTTTCCGAGTTCAATTCCCCGCCAAACCAATTCATCATACAAAAACACCATTCAATTTTGTTTTTGTCGTCATTTGGATTAGCCTCCAAAGCAATAGAGGTTTGCACTTGCAGCGAACGGGCTTAGACATCTTCTACTATCTAAAGTCCCGCGCCTTCACATTTCAAAACGCTTCATTTTTTTATTATTATTATTAAAAAAACCGGCCAAGTGCGTGTCGGGCCACGCGCAAATTATAGGGTTCCGAAGTTGAGGATGCCCACAGTACCTTTCTAAGACTTATTAGCATCTAGCTATCCTGTGGTATGACGTGCCCGCCCGACGCCCCTGCCGCTCGAGAAAAATCATCATTATAAGTTGGTCGACTATTACTCGTAAGTTTGTACAGCCTACTTAGCTCTGATAGTTTTTCTTTCAACTACGTTATATATGCCACAACCGTGATTTTTTTCAGCCATCCAAATACCACCATTTAGCTGGCAGGGGGGGGGGGACACGTGACTCTAACAAAAAATAGCACTTTAAAGCTTAATATTTCACAAACGCATCACTTAATCAAAAAATGGTTTTAACAAACCCACAATATTTTTTTAAGACCTATTCAACGATATGCCGCAACATGGGGTACGCAAGAAAAAAAAATTACATCCCCACTTTACGAGTAGGGGAGGTACCCTATAAGAAAATATATTTCAAAATTTTATTGTACCACTTTGTCAGCGTAACTAATATGCATATTCATGCCAAATTACAGCTCTCTAGACCTAAGCATCTCCGAGCAATAGTGCGGACAGACGGACGGACATGGCGAAACTATAAGGGTTCCTTGTGGACTTCGGAACCCTAAAAAGCACCACCAACAACTCTCGACGAATAAATAGGTGATGGCTGTCTCAGCACGCACACATGTGTTGAGAGTATTGGTGGTGCTTTTTAAATACATTGAAGCGTTTTTCAAACAAATTTCATCTAAATCGTTCAGTGGTTGAAGCGTGAAGAGGTAACAGACAGACAGAGTTAGTTTCACATTTGGTGATTATTAATTTTGACCAGCTTTTGAAGGCACAATACAATCCACATAAACTCCATCGAATTCAATAGTACAGACCTAGGTAGGTGGTGAATTCGTAAATGTCCCAGATCGCAGGTTTCTGTCTTGCCTTGGCCAAGAAGTGAGATATTCTCTCCACGTAGCGGGCAGAAAATCCCACTTTACGGCCAAGGGTGATGTAAATAATATGTGAACCGAATGGAGTTTTTTGCAGATGACTTACCTACGATACAATCCGCGTAAGTAAAACTTTAGCTGCTAAAATAATGAAATAAAATAACACCTATGAAAACAATAGTTTCAATTTTATTTAGCCACTCATATTAATAATATTGAGCGTACAGTTTTTGGTTTTTGGTTGTTTGGCCTCCAACAAGATGGAGCGACGACCTCGTGAAGGTCGCGGGAAACCGGTGGAAGCAAGTAGCACAGGACCGGTCTGAGTGGCGAGCCTTGGGGGAGGCCTATGTCCAGCAGTGGACATCTTTCGGCTGAAATGATGATGATGATGTACAGTTTTTGGAGAATCCAAGTGGATTTATAAAATGAGTGTCAGATAAGTTGTGTATGCAACTGTACATAGGCCTTAAACACTAGTGTGATCTTATTATGAAACTCACCTTTGGTTCGTTTCACAAAACCACAATCGTGTTTTAAGGCCTTTTATTTTATTTAGCAGTCTACTATTTCTTCACTGTCTGACAATGATCGAAACTGACAAATTCGTTCAGATAACTAACTGTGTTAAAGAATATAAGATAAAGGTATTAGGTTAAGGTTAGTCTATACATTATACGATAAACTCTTACTCATATATGGATTTACTTATATTACTTATCAATACAAAATAACCTTGACAGATACCAAATTCCTTTTATTTACAGTCACGCTCATGGCTTTAGGGCCCTCGCCTACAGTGACTTTTTGTAGCTATGCTGCCGCGCTACTCATATCGCTATCCTTTTTTAAGAGGGTTTACTCCGAAAGTTGGCAACGTCGCAAATAGTTGTCAAATATCGCTGTTTTCATTAATTCTGAATATTACTGAATGAAATCATGAATTATCGCTCTATGGTTGAATAAAACATTAAGTATGGGTTGCAACAATTATCATAGGAACACGAAATTTTTAGTAATATGGAGGTTTTCCATCGCATTTTCCTTGCATTTTAATGTAATCTTATCATTTGAAAGCCTAACCAACAAATATAAAACGAGACGCGTCGTCCAACCATAGAATGAGAAGTTCTTTTTTAATTCAGTAATATTGAGAACTTAATAAAAAAGCGAAACATTTGACAGCTATATGCAACGTTGCCAACTTACGGGATACACCCTCTTAACATCAGAGAGTAAAAACCGGCCAAGTGCGTGTCGGGCCACGCGCAAAGTATAGGGTTCCGAAGTTGATGATGCCCACAGTACCTTTCTAAGACTTATTAGCATCTATATAGCTAGCCTGTGGTATGACGTGCCCGCCCGACGCCCCTGCCGCTCGAGAAAATCATTGGTTTTTTAAACATTTCATAAGTTAGTCGACTATGACTCGTAAAGTTTGTACAGCCTACTTAGCTGTGATAGTTTTCCTTTCAACTACGTTGTATATGCCACAACCGGGATTTTTTTCAGCCATCCAAATACCACCATTTAGCTGGCAGGGGGGGGGGACACGCGACTCTAACGAAAAATAGCACTTTAAAGCTTAATATTTCACAAACGCATCACTTAATCAAAAAATGATTTTAACAAACCCACAATGTTTTTTTAATACCTATTCAACGATATACCGCATCATGGGGTACGCAAGAAAAAAAAAATGACATCCCCACTCTACGAGTAGGGGAGGTACCCTATAAAAAAAAATATTTCAAAATTTTATTGTACCACTTTGTCAGCGTAACTAATATGTATGTTCATGCCAAGTTACAGCTTTCTAGAACTAAGCATCTCAGAGGAATAGTGCGGACAGACGGACGGACGGACATGGCGAAACTATAAGGGTTCCTAGTGGACTTCGGAACCCTAAAAAGGATAGCGATATGGTACCGCGGCAGCATCGCTACAAAAAGTTGCCGTGGGCGAGGGCCCTTAAGTAGGTATACATATAATCTACACACGTGGTAGCGTATCCGGCAAGTTTGTAACACCGGCCGTATTGTATACGTATATTTGTAACTAGATTCTTCCCGCGACTTCGCCCGAGACGCTTCGAAACTTAAATATAGATTTTGGCGTCAAATTCGAAGACTACAGAGTTACTTAAGTATATTCTTTTTTATGCTTGGAAACTGTAGCCTTGATGTAGCCAAATGAAAAATCTTCTAATATATAAAATTCTCGTGTCACAGTGTTTGTAACCAAACTCCTCCGAAACAGCTCGACCGATTCTTATGAAATGTGGTGTAGATACATACGTTCAGTAGGTAGGTCTGAGAAAAGGACGTAAGCTATTTTTCATACCCACCCCAAAAAAAATCTAAGGCGGTACAAAGTACGCTGGGTCAGCTAGCATATAAAATATAAAGATATAAAAATCTTGCAGACGTCGACATCGCAGTCTTTCGTAGTTTGAATGCAGTTTTTTTTAATTACCTAACAATTATTAATCTTTATTTATATTTGTTTCTCTAAACAGTTCAAAATGCCGTCACTCCAAAACCAAAGAAGGTCCTGGATACCATCATGAATCCGTCCTACATACCAGCTGAGGAGAAGCACGGGTCCTATTGGAAGAAGGCTGCCAAGACCACGATCAAATCCAAGATATCCGAGACCCTGAATACCAATAAGGCGCACAACGGGATACTCTTTGTTGGAGATGGAATGTCCTTGGCAACTGTCATGGCTGCCAGGACGTTTGCAGGACAGATGAACAGTGGATTAGGAGAAGACAATATCTTAGATTTTGAGAGGTTCCCGGTCACTGGATTAGCCAGGGTAAGTTTTTTTTTACAAATGGGCTTGCGTTTGACCTGATGGAAAGAATGATAGGGTCTAAGGTGGAACACGCTTACCCAGAAGATGCCTATTCACTCTAGACTTGAAGCCACCAAGATTATAGGAACTGGGAAACACAAACGCAGGGAGGGAAGGGAATTCTAAAATTTAGCAGTGCGATCAAGAAAAGATTTAGCGCATCGCTTTGTTCGACTCATGGGGAACTAAACCACATGTTAAAGATTTAAAAAATTAAAGATTGAACATAATAAACAGTTATACAAAATAACAAATCAATCGTAATCAGCTGCAGTAGTCGGAGACTGAGTCGCAGTGATTACGCCCACCTTAAGACATCCTCAAGACTTATTATGTTCTAGTATATAATTTATGAAGTATTTTCTAATAATAAGTTAGTTTTTATTTAGGTGCTGCTACAGGCATCGGCAAGGATCTTGAGCGGTGGTCTTTGATGCGCAGAAGTCGAAAATAAGGTCTCTGCAGAGTTGCGCGGGACGCAGCGGGCGCTATGCCGTGCGCGCGCGCTTGGTCCTTCAATCGTAAACATGCGCAGAAATCACCTCTACTTTCGCTCACCGCTCAATATCCGTGCCGGGACTTATATACGGCCGTCCGTTGAACGGGTGCGGGAACGGTGAAGGAAAACATCGTGAGGAAACCGGCACGCATCTGCGAAGTAATTCAAAGATGTGTGTGAAGTTCCCAATCCGCACTGGGCCCGCGTGGGGACTATAGCCCAAACCCTCTCGTGATGAGAGAAGGCCTGTGCCCAGCAGTGGGACGGAAATAGGCTGCAGTAGTAGTAGTAGTAATAGTTGAACGGGTGTACCTAACCACCTACAAAAAAAAATTGAATCGTTATTCGTTCATTCCAACAGGCTCAAAAAAGAAGAAGAATACCTAGTATTCTTCTCTATCTGTTTTTGGATTCCAACGGTGGACACCACATTATGAAGCTAATATTCCAGGAGCCCAAGACAATTGTGCTGTGATTCGAACGCCAGGGCCGTATTTCCGCCTAGGCCAACAATTATTACGTCGCAGATGTGTGCAGGTTTCCTTCACCTAAAAGCTCAGTGGTAAAGTCAAACTGAATTTCGCAACTTAAAGTCTTAACAGTAAACTCAGAGGTGCGATCCGGATTCGAAACCCCGACCAGAGAGATGCAGAGGCATGAAAGGCGGTGGTCAAACAACTAACCAAAAAGAAACTGCCTCAATTAAATGTTATCTCCGCGTTTTAACCGTAAAATGAGGAAACTCGAAGCAGAATCTATTACGTGTAAGCTTTGTGCTGATGTCGAATAAAAACCTGGTAAGAGATGCGGTCGGAAACCGATTAGAGTACAGTTAGACGCAGAATTTGACGTTTTTGTAATGAAGAATTCAAGTCGGAGTTTACCTTGAAAATCAATGTAGCATGATTATAATAAATAAATAAATATCTTGGGACATTTCACACATATTGATCTAGCCCCAAACTAAGCAAAGCTTGTATGGGTGCTAGACAACGATATAAAGAAATACATACATATATGAATACTAAACATGCATGACTCGAGTACAAACATTCGTGTTCATTACACAAAGTTTGCCCCGAGCGGGACCCGAACCCGCAATCGTCGGAACAGAAGGCAGGGTCACTACCAACTGGACCAATGCGGCCGTCAAAGTAGCTTGATAGGTTCTTAAATGAGTGCTGACCAAGGAATAGTGGACGTAAAAGTCGACAGCCGAATATTTAACTTCGCACCTTTGTTTGGGCTACATAGTTAGGAGACAAAACCTATTACGAAGTCTTCGTAAAGTGGGAATACAGGTATTTTAATTTTATCTGTTACTCCAAGGCTTGGTATCATTTGATTCGTCTTTAAAAAATATTGTGGGTTTGCGAAAACCGTTTTTCGATTAAGGGATCCAATTGTGAAGTTTTAAGCTTTAAAAACCGTCATAAAAATTATATCGAAGAATTAATGTAGGACGTTTTTAATATTAATTATCATTTCCATTTAAAACTGCATAAAAACTACTTAAACTACAAAACCGCTACTATAGTTAGTTATAAATTAAACTGGCCTATATAAAAAGTTACGCTAAAAAGTGTTACGCAAAAACCTTTTGTTGTTGTTTTTTTTTTATTGTTACTGTTAAACCGTCTTGGATCATCGCTTGCACAATCAATGAAACTGGTCACAGAATACACTCGACTTAACTGACCTCTAGATAAGGTTACAAATTGTTTAGCGTAATTGGAAAGTAGGTTGGCTGGCAAAAAATTTGTAACGAAAGTGCGTTTTTGGTTTTAACTTCGTTCCTTCTTTTATGTAATGTGATCATCTGCAGTGGCTTTTTACGTAATACATTATGTTTTGCCTTTGCTTTGTGGATAAAGTGGTAGTCATTAACATTATAATTTTGGGTGAATCAACTTTTTTATGTCAACAGTTGCCATGGTTACTGTCCCCTGGGCCACTTTTTAAAATTGCTATTCTGTGGGTTTAAATACACTAAATGTAGGGTTTCTTTGCCATTTTCAATGGCAAAGAAACCCTTCCTTCCCTAATGAAGCACTTTCTGAGCGTCTTAAAATTCTATATTGTTACAGTTTTTCTAAGAAAACCCTCTCATTTTGTCCCCTGGACAATGGGACAGAATAACAACAAGAAATAGTTGATTGACCCAATTACAGATGGCAATAAATATCAATGTTGATTTCATATCTTATTAAAGTACCTACCTGTTTACCTTTTTAAGAAAATACAATATTTGAATTTGGGGTAAGCACTTCAAACCAAATGAAAAGAAAAATGGTCCTATAAATTCAGTTCTATATATTCGAGATTGTCTTTGTGTTAAGTAACTATCCATACTAATATTATAAATGCGAAAGTAACTCTGTCTGTCTGTCTGTCTGTCTGTCTGTTACCTCTTCACGCTTCAACCGCTGGACCGATTGCGATGAAATTTGGTATGCAAATAGTAAGGGTCCCGGGAAAGGACATAGGCTACTTTTAATCCCGGAAAAACGCATAGTTACCGCGGGAGAGCGATAACCGAATTCCACGCGGGCGAAGTCGCGGGAAGAAGCTAGTTTAAAATAAAATAATAAATCCCTTAATTGTTGCCGAATTAAAAAGACGACGATCTTTCCATAGCTCGTCACCGGCATAACGTTCTCAAAACCATTTTCTAAAAGACGCTTTAACTCCACTCTAGAAAATGGTTTTGAGAACGTTATGCCGGTGACGAACATCTGTCTGATAGAAAGAAGTCTGACGGAGACATCTTTCTATCAGACAGATGTCCCGTCTGCCTGTCGGTCTATAACAATAAGAAAATAACACAATCACACGTTTTCCGCCTCGGCTGAGTGACCGGCGCGGACGTGTGCCGCGAATGTCACGATCGAGGAAACCCGCGAGGGCCGCACGGTGCGTGACGTCACCTTCCGACTGTCCCCAACTTCCCCTGCCTTGTTTGGGAACCTTCGGATTTATGCGTCACTTTGACGTAAACGATTGGAACCTTGCAAATTCGGATAAAATATTTCATACGTTTCGCAAGGTCACGACAAGGTGAAAGTCGCGGGAATCTACATCTGAATGATGTCTTTATTATTGGGTTCCATACAAACTAGGCTGGAATATTATTATTATTACATACCTAGTAGTTATTTTCTAGCGGCTTTGCATGCGTTAACCTACATTGTATTCTAACTCCTCGGGTACAATAGGTACTATTACGTAATATTATTCCTTTAAAAGAAACCTTTTTTTTTCATCTTGTTCCTTACATAAATAAAACAAAAAATCAACGCACAGTCAAAACTACTGGTCGTAGAAAGCTGAAATTTGGCGTGTAGGTTCCTTGAGGAATGTCGGGGAACATTAAGATAGGATTTTCCGAAATTATTTCGGCTGAAATGATAATGATGATCTCAATTTTTCCCATTAATTAATCAAAATCAAAATATTTATTCAGCAAATAGGCCGCATCTGGGCACTTTTAAATGAATTTAACAGAAATTACCAGCGCTTCCATGACCCATAGCTTGAGAAGAAACGCCGCAAAAAAATCAGCAGAAGGCTTTTTTCAAAATTTAAACATACTTACAGATTCACATTACATTTACATTAATATGTATAAAAATACATATATATGTATACTAAAATTACATTTAAGGGATGTATAGTCCCTCCCAGAGGGCAATGGAGAGGGCTATGCTCGGGGTTTCTCTGCGTGATAGAATCAGAAATGAGGATATTCCCAGTAGATAGTCCCTAACTTAAACTTAAAGATCTTAGAGATTAATAATATTAGTTTAGGTTCTCCATGTTTACTACTACTACAGCCTATTTGCGTTCCACTGCTGGACACAGGCCTCCTCTCATCACGAGAGGGCTGGGCTATAGTCCCCACGCGGGCCCAGTGCGGATTGGGGACTTCACACACATCTTAGAATTGCTTCGCAGATGCGTACAGGTTTCCTCACCGAAAAGCTCAGTGGTAAATTCAAATTGAATTTCGCACATAAGTAAACTTAGAGGTGCGAGCCGGAATCGAACCCCCGACCCTCAGCATGAGAGGCGGTAGGTCGGACACTCGGTCCACTAGGCCACCACGGCTTCTTCTCTCCATGTTTACTATCAATTTCCAATTTCCAAGGATAATCCTCAGTTAATGGTAAAGAAGAGTCAGCGTAACGCGCGTCACAATGTAACAATACGAGGAAGGAAACGGAGGAAATTATCTCGGTGCCACTTAATTGTCAAGCCGACTGTAGCAAGGCCACGGTTGTGACGATTTGTGTGAATAATTTCACCAAATGTTCGTATGTAATTCAAAATTGGCTTGATGTAACTAGGTACTTACCAAAATGTAGAGCGTGAAACGGTAGGTCCAAGCAAAAAGATTATCATATAAAGTGGCGCCAAGACGAGTTCCTACATACAATACAATACAATATACTTTATTGAACACCACACAATCAAGGAACAGTAGACATAATGTAATTACACAAAAAGCTATGGCATACAGCAGGCGGTCTTATCGCTTAATAACGATCTCTGCCAGACAACCTTTGCATAGTGGAGATGAAGAAAAACAAACTAGGTTGGTAGGCGGTGCTCTGTACTAAGATGTGCAGAAGAAACAAACACAAAATAGTACATTACAGACCTAGGGTGGTGAATTCGTAAATGTCCCAGATCGCAGGTTTCTGTGGCCCGAACCGAAGGTGAGGACCATAAATATGCGATCTGGGGCTTTACAAATTACCGCCCGTGGTTAGTCAAAAGTTTTACGTCTTGCCTTGGCCAAGAAGTGAGATTTTCTCTCCGCGTAGCGGGCAGAAAATCCCACTTTACGGCCAAGGGTGATGTAAAGTAATAAACACACTTAAATACTTTACATACCTATTGCTTGCTCTGAAAAAAGTTATAAGATCTCAAGGAGAACCAAGCGGTGACTAAACCATAGCATTACTATAAGGGTTCCTTGTGGCGTATACGGAAGCCTAAAAAAGTATAAAATTTTGTATTGTGAATAGAAATGGCCAGGATTATGCACTTATCAACCGACGAAAAAAAAAAGGAGGAGGTTCTCAATGGGGACTATCGTTTCTTTGCTCACCAGTTGGCGCCACTGTAGACTAAGGTCCAGATGTACGAGTATAGCTGTCAAAGGCGACTTTATAAGATCGACGCCGAAACTAAGTTTTAAATTTTGAATCTCCTTAAGTTTATTAATTATAAATAACTATCATCATATCGAGTAGCTATGTCACATTGTTGTGGAGTTCCGTTTTGTTCGGAATTTTTATTTTTGTTTCAAAGCGTTCACATTCATCGCCAAATAATCCATATTTGCGATAATTTCACGAAGGAGATACCTCTTCAACAGGTAAATTAAAGAAATTAATAATTTATATCACGAAGCCAAAACCAGTGAAAAGAGAATGTTATTGGACCTCACGCGTCACTAGCGCCTCTAGTGGCAAATTCACACGCGATAGAGCCCCCATTCGACGCGTATATTTTGTCCTTGTTATTTGTGTTCAAGTGACAATGCTCGACATACATCTTGTGTATAGGTATGCTGTTTCTTAGTATGTGTTTATTTTCGTAAGTCGATAAAGGTATATAAAAACTGTTTTAAGTAACCTAATTATATGTAGGTAAGTATATGAATTAAACAAAATAAACTGTATTTTTATCCGGATTCATAATTACTTATGATGTAAACATGTTGAATTATTGCAAAATGAACAGGATAATTTAATAAACACATTTAAGGTATGAATAATAAATTCACGTCTCTCGAAGGTAATCGGTACAAACAGACCTTGCAAAAGAAATTGATAGTTACTTACATTGATAGATACATTACATTCACCTAATCCGATGTTGAAATAATTATAAAGCCGCAGCGGCAACTTATTGGCCATCCGTTTGCGATGTCGATTACGACAGTTTTTCAATACGAGTGGCGCGCATAAGGTTGAATTTCGTATAGAAAAACTACTCTACGCATCTCGCCGATTGACAGCCGTAATCCGCATCGCAAGGGGATGGCCAAACGCAATGCTGTCGGTCACGAAGGGAAGGACACGCGGGTAAATTGTGAATGCCTTACATACTCAAAACTGACATTTTTGTGTTTTACGAAATTTAACCATAAATTTGACTTTATACTCACTTACGATACAGGTCGTAAAGAACAAAAATGTCAATTTGAGTCGACATCCAATTCCAAACCAAGTGACAGTAGGTGGATCTTCCTTCCATTAGGTACTCAGCTTCTCATCTTCATGTGTCCTTCCAGACGTACTGCCTAGACGCCCAGGTCCCGGACTCCGCGTGCACCGCCACCTCGTACCTCACGGGGGTGAAGACCAAGTATGGAGTCATCGGACTCGACGGCAACGTGACCAGGGGCGCCTGTCACCCCCAGCTGCATAGAGGCAACTGGGCTACGTCAATCGGCGAATGGGCCTTGGAGCAGGGACTCGATGTTGGTAAGCGCTGTGTAAAGTCTATATTCATCCGTGATTCATCCTTTGTCTTATCATGTAAAAGAACACGTTACTTCTCGAAGATTATTGCGCTCTTCTTTGGGGAAATTCTAAAGGAAAGGAACAACAGCTAAAAAAAAAACTTTGTATGGGAATCGCCTTCGGGTGACACGTTACATTAAGTACAAAGGTCAACAAAAAAAGTTCCGTAGCCAAATGGCAAAAAACGGAACCCATATAATTTTGCCATGTCCATTTCTCTGTCTGTTTGTCTGTCCGTCATGTCATAGTATTTTTTCTCGGAAACTATATGGGTTAGGTACACATTTAGTAGGTATACATAGTAGGTAGAAATTTGGGAAGTAGGTGTGTTCTATCTTCTTCTTGTTGGTGCCATCTTCTATGGAAGTTTGGCGATCATCGTGGCTATTTTCACTTTTGACGCAGCTGAACGGAAAAGTGATCGGGTGCTCTTCTGGAACCATTGACGCAGATTCTTATGCCGAGAGGTTCTTCTTCTACCAACACTCCGTTTAGCCTGAATCTTGTCCCGTGTATTCTATGAAACGATACAATGTGTAAGATTACGCTACAGTACGATTTTGAGAATTAAAAAACAAAATGTGGTTTCGTCGCGTTCAACGATTTAACAGATACCAATGTGTTGCTACAGTATAACAAATAATACTTCTGGGTTCTAATTATGGTATTATAATTTTTCCTGGCGGATTTTACATGAAAAAAAACTGAAGAAAAATCCCGAATCATATCGAGTGGGGTGTCAAAGGAAAGACGAGGAAATTCTGAATAAGGGGGATGAATAATTCCAAACAAAAAATTAATAAGTAAATGATTGTTGATTTTTAGTAGTCGGGTATATATAGTCGGGCTTTACGATACTTTGCGTGTTCAAGTTATTTTCTCTCCGTCGCTCAAAGGTTAACTGTAAGAAATTCCTCAGAGGGATAAGTTAAATTCGCACATCATAGTTGTTTGCAAATTCTGTATCCACCTTCATGTTTTTTGTACAGCTTTAGGTACTTACTTACCTACTGTCGAATAGCGAGGACGGTCGCATTCGCCTTACGTTTGTGCACTATATACGAAAGGTTAAAGTTAAATTTAAAAAGAAACCGACAAGGTTCAGCGACAACGTGTAGGTACGTGAATGACATCTGTATTGCAATCGAGGTCTATTGGTATACAAAAGGCGAGGCCGCAGTTGATTGGTAGGTAGTTGCGTCTAAAAATATTCGATTTGTTTATCCCGTAGGTAAATTGATTGGCTCAGAGATGACTGAAATTTACATTGTCCACTGCTAGTTCACTGCTGAACACAGGCATCCTCCGAAATTAGAATCCATCCATCGGATCTCCATGACTTTTACGGTCGCAGTAATATTTCCAGCCTGACTGCCGTGTGAAAGGTTCCAATAGCCAATATGATCGCTGACCTTCGGTAACAAGGATGGCACTTCAAGAAGAAGTACTCCAAAACAAAATGTCATGCCCTAATTAGCTAATCAGTAGCAGGGACGAGTTTTCGTACCTAAGTCCTTTTCAGTAAGGGCTCGAAAGTCCTGGAAAGCCTTGTACAGATTATAAGTACTTGAAGATTTTTTAGAGTAGAAGAACAGAAATATTTAATTGATTTCCATTGAGTACGTATACCAACTATAAGCTGCATGCTATATGTATAAACACTGTGCATTATCGGTTCCTTTTTGTTTCGTTTTGCAACGTTTCCGATAATTAAGTGTGGCTGTGTCGAACTTATTGAGAACCAGAACTAAAAGGCAAACTTTTTAATACAGCTACACGATATTTTAACATAATAATCTTACGTACCTATCGTCGTCGTATCGAATTTTTCAGCCTTTCAAAAACAATCATTAAGGCCCGGATCCTATAACCACAAAACGCCTCGTTGTGGCTTTCGGTGGTTAAAATTTGACAGTGTCTCTACCGTTTCTGGCACAGAGGTATTCCATCTTAGACCTCTGGGTAGGCAACGCATTCGAGATCTTATGGTTTCTTAATGGGGGATCATAGGATTTCGGTGTCCATGGGCCGCTCGCTTGCCTATACCATTGGTATAAATAAAAAAATATAAAAAACCGATGCGTTACGATCGCGCAATGTGTCCGCTAAACGCTTACCTCTATCGCGCAAAGTCGTGGCCGAACTGTTAGCAACGTACCTGCTACTAAATAGTTTTTGACGTCAATAAATAAATGGTCATCCAATTCGGTACGAGTTTATGAATTTGCCACCATATATGCGAAGCTTAATGATCACATTGTGTTCAGAAAGAATTAGCTCGACGTACATTTAGTTACGGTTTGAAAAGACGTAACGAGAATTAAGCAGTAAAGACAGTTTAGTGTCTTGTAAGTCCCCAATCCGCACTGGGCCCGCGTGGGGACTATAGCCCAAACCCTCTCATGATGAGGGGAGGCTTGTACCAAGCAGTGGGACGCAAAATAGGCTGTAGTAGTAGTAGTATCTGTCAACTGTAAAAATCTCAGCCCACTTTTCACCCCACTAAAGGTCTGGTGACAACGACGCGTGTGACCCACGCCTCCCCGGCTGGGATGTATGCGCACACGTCGGAACGCAACTGGGAGTCGGACGCGGACGTGCCCGACGAATGCCTGGAGCTGGGATGCCGGGACATCGCGTACCAGCTCGTCATGAACAATCCTGGACGGCAGTTTAAGGTACGTTTCGTCGTCATCATCGTCATGTCAGCCGTAAGACATCCTTGAAAGCTCCCCAGGGGCTCGCCACTCAGATCGATCTTGTGCCATTCGTATCCACAGTATTCCTAGGATCTTTATCGAGGCCTCATTCTAGGCGCAAAGGGGATATTAAAGAATTGATCGTGCTAAGAGGCCGGGGCTATATTCGAAGTCTTAAAATAGGGATCTCCCTGTTCCCTGTAGGATCGCTCACGCGTCGCATGATATTTAAGCAGCTAGATTTAAAGTTTAACTTGATGCGTGAGCGATCCTATAGGGGGTGAGATCCCTATTTAAGACTGACTTCGAATATAGCCCCTGGACGGCTATTCAAGCTCGCACGAAGTGATCCTATAGCGCACGAAAAAAGGAATCTCCCTATATCGGATAAACCTATGTTATTCGGGACGTCAAACGTGACTGCCAAGTGAGTCAGTAAATAAGGTAAGATCATGTTATTAGCGCCACGTGCCTTATCGGTGTCACTGTGAAACAGTTGTCAATTTAATGGCCCGCTCAGAATAAAATGGACAATTTAAAATACCATTGTTTGTAATATTATGCACAAATCGCTGCGCGATATTTTACAATGAAAAATTTAATCTTTTGTGATGAGTGACCGTGAAAATTATTAGTGCATTTTGCACGTGAAATGTAACGTGTGGTTTTGTACTATTAACAATAAAATATTGTAGGTATATTCACGTGGTCTTATTGTAATGGGAAGGTATTGTTTACTGGTTATTTACCTTACTCCAATGATAGCTATGGTTTCGTGTCGTAAGTAGGTATCGAGAGAAATGAAAACCAATAACTTTACAAGTACTAGAGGAATATCGTGGATAGATCCATCACTACCTAGGTACATACCTATTAAAATTTCACTGTGTGTTCACGTTAAATTCAAAAAGTACTGAACTGATTATCATGCGGTTATCACTCATAGTGGTAGGGCCTGGTGTTAGGTCCGTCCGGGGAGGTATCACCGTCTTTCCCCGCTAACCTGCCGCCAAATAGCAGTGCTCGCATTGTTGTGTTCCGGTAGCCCCCTACCGGGGCAAGGCAGCCGGTGAAATTTCTGGCACAGAGGTACCTACTCCATCTTAGGCCTCAGGGTAGGCAACGCATTCGAGATCTTATGGTTTCTTAATGGGGGATTTCGGTGTCCATGGGCCGCAGTGACCACTTACCATCAGGTGGGCTGTGCGCTTGTTTGCTTATACCGTCGACATAAAAAAAGATAGAGAGGTTGGTGTATCTTGTTGAAATACTACACTGCGACAGCAGGGGCCGGTTGCTATATCGTTCTTGATGAATAAATAAATGAATATCACTATATACATACGAGTTTTATGATGTAAAGTTCCATTATATAAACAGGAACACGTATGACAATCAGTTCAGTTGTTTTTGAGTACCTACTCAAAAACAACTGAACTGATTGTCATACGGTTTTTCACTACCTATACTTAATTCATAGAGGGGTGCACAAGGAAGGTTTTGGTGTACTTTAGTTGCTATACTATCCTTGCAAGTCGCTATTGAAATATAAACTCAACTTTCCCAGGTGATAATGGGCGGCGGTCGTCGAGAACTCCTGCCGAACCTCACGAATCCTCTGGTAAACGGGACCGGGAGGAGACATGACGGCCTGGACCTCACTGAGATGTGGCACGTCGACAAAACGGAGAGGAACGCCACCCACCAATACGTCACTGACAGGAGCGAGCTGATGAAGGTTCGAATTGAAACATTGAAACATTTTTATTTCGACAACCACACCACACATAAGTAATGTAAATATACAAAAAAAAACGAAATATATATAAAATGAAAAACGTGCAAGTAAACATTAAATTAAAAAGCCAAAGTAGAACTAATGACATTAAACAAACATACAATTAAAATTAGAAACTAACTTCTTCAATCCAATCGTTTATTCAGCAAATTGGCTATGACGGGCACTTTTGCAAACCAGATTTTTTTTATGAATCTACCGGCGATTGTTAACTCTTTGCTGAGAACAAGGTGGCTATGTATAATGTTTTTTCTTGTTTTATTTTTGAAAAAGGAAAACGAGCTTACACTGTGTTGTGACATGAAAATATGGTCAAGGAAAATATATCAAATAGGAGCTACAAAACTTACAAACATAGATGTACATTAATTCAATAATTTTGATTCACTCCATTTTAAATAGTAAGTAATTTGAATATGGTATAAGTTTACCAGATATAGCAAGACACAACTTAGAAGGCGCGCGGATTAAGCGATAATAGACACTGCGTCAACGGCTCAAGTGCTTCGCCGCGCGCCTTCTCAGTTGTGTAGTGCTATACAGGTAGTCTATTACCTATTTTATTTCGTATATGAATTTATACCGATTGGTATGTAAGTATTAAGTAAATTGTTCTTTATGATATAGCTACCTACTATCGTATGCTGTCTAAATAAATAATAGGTCACGTGTTAAGTATATTTATTTAGATGGCATTGCATACCATTTTATTTAATGTTATATGACAATTCACGTTATTAATGTTATTATACATATGTATGTATACTTACGCGACAAAGTATTTAGAACTGTGGTAATATTTTTAAAGATACTTCCAATATTTTTGATATTGTCTACACACAATATAAACAATCTAACCTCCCTGGGCGACCGAGCGCTGCTCGGGTGAAAATAGCCGAAAATGACCTAGCTAGATCGATTTGTCGCCCCGAAAATCCCTACCCTATATACCAAATATGATCGAAATCGTTAGATACAGCCGTTTTCTTAAACTTAACCAATACACTGTACTAAAATCATACAATTTCAAATAGAGCCCCTTGACGCCTAGACACTTTCCAACTCATCCAGTAATCAATAAAACATTTCTTTCAGGTGTTTAACTCTGATGATCTGCCGGAGTATCTGCTAGGTCTCTTTCAGAACGACCACATGTCCTATCACCTGAAGGCAAGCAATCAGCCCACCTTGGAGGAGATGGTAGAAGTCGCCATCAAAATGCTGAGCAGGAGTCCCAAAGGCTACTTCCTGTTCGTCGAAGGTACGTCGATTAGTCACTGCTCATCTACTCCGGTACGGTACTCGTATATACAAAAATTACAAAAAGAGAAAATGTTTTTCCACTGGGGCTCCATAGGGAGCTAGGGAAGTGAAGCAACGGGAGACCCTCGCGCCGGCAGCTTTCTCGCGCAAAGACTGGCTATTTCCGTACAGCGAGGGAATGCTGCCTGCGTGCTGGGAACCCTTCCGGAAGGTCCTATTTTAGGTTTTAGGTTATTGTTTTGCTTTAAAAAAATCTGTAAATTTAAATTTAGTTTATTTAAAAAAAAAAACTGAATAAACTTTTAATACGCTGTTCCACTTCTAAATATTTTCCAATCTCCATGACTTTTTAGTATGTTATTGAGACGATGAAATACTAGGTTTATAGGTTTTCCTTTTTTTTTATTTGCAAGAACTTTGAATCCATTGCAAATTTTAAAAATAAGGACCTATAAACCTAGTATTTCATTGTGTCAATAACATACTAAACAATCATGGAGATTGGAAAATATTTAGAAGTGGAAAAACGTTTTCTCTTTTTGTATGGACGCGTAGTGTTATTCTTCCCTCTTAAGCGAGTCCTATGATGACCAAAGAAAATGGAAAAAAATACGGTCTCAAGCAGGATTCAGGGCCAGAGAGGGGGGAGACATATATTTCGGTAAAATTTTTAGTATTAAGCCTTTAAACGGGACCGAAATTTTCAAAATTAGGTAGGTTAGGTATTAGAGCTTTATCACACTTGCGATTCGCGAGCGAGTTTTGTATGGAGGCGAACACGCTGCGAGTTCGCCGCGTACGAGTTTTGTATTGAAAAACGCTTTCAACTCGCTCGAAAATCGCAAATGTGATAAGGCCCGGTGGTGGCCTAGTGGATCGACCTACCTAGCAGTGTGGCCAAAGAACTGGCCAGCTGAAACCGAACAGTCGTACATTTAATAATAGTTGTTGCACTAGCTCGAAGCCGTGGTGGCCTAGTGTTCGAACTACCGCCTCTCATGCAAAGGGTCGGGGGTTCGATTCCGGCTCGCACCTCGAAGTTTACTTATGTGCGAAATTCAATTTGAATTAACCACTGAGCTTTTCGGTGAAGGAAAACATCGTGAGGAAGATCTCTCGTGATGAGAGGAGGCCTGTGCCCAGCAGTGGGACGCAAATAGGCTGAAGTAGAGTAGGTACCTTGCAATTATTCTTTTTAAATAAAGTATTTCGTCAAATCAACAGGAGGAAGAATAGACCACGCTCATCATGACAGCCTAGCCCACCTCGCCTTGGACGAGACCGTCGAGTACTCGAAAGCCGTGAAAAAGGCTAAAGAACTGACTGACCCGGCGGAAACCCTAATCGTGGTTACCTCAGACCACGCCCACACTATGACGGTGGCTGGGTATCCTTCGAGAGGGAACGATATCCTAGGAGCTGTTGACACGACTAACGGTGATGATGGGAAGCCTTATACTACCATCAGCTATGCCAATGGACGGGGGAAATCCATTGGTGAAGATGGGACCAGGGTGGACGTGACGCTGCACCAGGCGTTTTTGGCACGTGAGTATGATCTTATTTATTTTGCTTGGAATTTCTGCGGTGTATACTAATCATTTGATTGCTATGGTGGTTTTATTAGGCGCTATAGTTGGGAATTCTATGATTTTTTTTAATGAAAGTTCCTAATTTTACGAGTCAAGTTATTTGTTGCATTTTTAGGGTTCCGAAGTCCACAAGGAACCCTTATAGTTTCGCCATGTCCGTCCGTCCGTCCGTCCGTCTGTCCGCACTATTGCTCAGAGATGCTTAGTCCTAGAAAGCTGTAATTTGGCATGAATATACATATTAGTTACGCTGACAAAGCGTTACAATAAAATTTTGAAATATATTTTTTATAGGGTACCTCCCCTACTCGTAAAGTGGGGATGTAATTTTTTTTTCATGCGTATCCCATGGTGCGGCATATCGTTGAATAGGTCTTAAAAAAATATTGTAGGTTTGTTAAAACCATTTTTTGATTAAGTGATGCGTTTGTGAAATATGAAGCTTTAAAGTGCTATTTTTTGTTAGAGTCACGTGTCCCCCCCCCTGCCAGCTAAATGGTGGTATTTGGATGGCTGAAAAAAATCACGGTTGTGGCATATATAACGTAGTTGAAAGGAAAACTATCACAGCTAAGTAGGCTGTACAAACTTACGAGTAATAGTCGACCAACTTATGAAATGATTAAAATACCAATGATTTTTCTCGAGCGGCAGGGGCGTCGGGCGGGCACGTCATACCACAGTCTAGCTAGATGCTAATAAGTCTTAGAAAGGTACTGTGGGCATCCTCAACTTCGGAACCCTATACTTTGCGCGTGGTCCGACACGCACTTGGCCGGTTTTTAATACTTTAATATGTTACTAAGTTTATTAACTATGCTTATGTCTGTACAGTTTACATACTTATTACCTAGGTACATTAAATTTAAAAAATCAAATTCATTATAATTGCATATATATACGTAATAAAATAATAGTTAAAATGATCAATCAACTTAAAATAATAGCCCCAAGTGCTCATTCATAGATTTAAGTATGTAGACTGATATCCCACTTAAATCTATTGATTCAATCAATAGATCTCAGTCAGTCTACATATTTAAATCTATGAATGAGCACTTGGGGCTATTATTTTTGCTAATTTTCAAGTTCAATTACTTAAGTACCTCGTTTTGTTAATTAAAATTCGAATATTCTCACCTATCATCAAAACTTGTATTGCAGGTGACGTGAGCTACGCGTACCCTGGTCTAGTTCCCCTGGACTCCGAGACTCACGGAGGGGAAGACGTGGCAGTGTTCGCCCTCGGACCCTGGCAGCATCTCTTCACTGCCAGCTACGAGCAGACCCTGGTGCCACACCTCATGGCCTACGCCATGTGTCTCTCCGAAGACCGCCACGAGAACTGCAGGGCGGCCAGGTTTGGTCTATGGCCGTCCAGCGCGGTAAACCATAAACCTAATTTGGCAGCCTACGTGCTTAGTATAGCGGCTGTGATTGTTAGTTGTTTTAGTTATTTATGATTGTGTATAAATTTTGCATTTATGTAGTAGAGGAAGATTCTTATAGATAGACAAGATTAAGCTGATTGCTGTTTTGAATTGTTTTAATTCTTTATGAGGATGGTTAGATGGCAAGATTTACATGTTATCAATGATCATTTGCATTTTTAATTAAGGGAAAATATGTTTGCCAACCATTATTTTAAATGATATTGTTCTTCTAAGAACGAAATTTTGTTACTCCGGAATATGAATCGAATAAAGACGTGAACAAAATCGCTGTGATTGTTTTAAACATAATTTGGCTTACAATCTAAAATGTAAATCAGTATTCGGATTGGAAAGTACAAAAAAAAACAAATAGGTAAACATCTAGAGTAAGTATTGAAAAAAAATGCTTATCGTTTAAAGTAGGTACCCACGCAGTCTTTCCAACGACGAACGCCTTGTCGGCGTCATAAAATCTTCGAATGTTTCGAAAACAGTTGAAAAGTGAGCTTATGCTACGCTCAAATTATGAACTACGCTCGAAGAGAGATTGTTTGAAGGGTTTGTTCCCATATACTACCACTATTTGGTGCAAACTAATATATTTTGTATAAAATCATGTATTCATGAATATAAAGAACATGGCTGTTATTTTGTACTTTACCATTTTTGTGCATAATGGTTCCTCTAAGTACCTAAGTTTAAGTTTAGTTAATTAAATATTAACATAGTTATTTATTCATTATTTTTTAGTTTTAAGTAGGAAAACCTATTCACAGTGACTTTTCAGACTATTATTATTGTGGATTATAATTCATTAGTGTAAAACAGGAATTAGAAATTTAAAATCGTTTTCAAATTAGTATAAAAACCGAATATACATTACATTAGAGACTTTGACGATAGTGTTTCATTTCAACCCGTTTTTTTAACAGTTCACAATGAATTTGATTAAATATATATATTTTTTTTACAGCAACTAAATACTTAAATAATAAGTCTTTCTTCAGAACTAAATTTTTTACAGTTTACATAGCTAAATAATTGTTTTTTTTGGGTTCAGTATCGTTTATATGTATAGTTGGAGTGAACTTTTTTTTTTAATTTTCAATTATACAGACGTGGCTTTTCTACAGACTTATTAAAGACTAGCTTCTGCCTGCGACTTCGTCCGCGTGGAAGTCGGTTATAGCGTTCACGCGGGAATGGAGCGTTACATTATAACAAATTATATACTTTAACCTTCCTCTTAAATCACTCTATTAAAAATAAAAAAAATAAAAAGCCCCTTCAAACTCCGACAGACTGCGATGTCAATGTCAAGTTCACTATCATCATTTCTTTGGGTCGGTTCACTTGATACCGACTTCGCAGTCTGTCGGAGTTTGAAGGCGGTTTTTTTTCCGGCTACAGTTTCCAAACATTATTGTAGAAGTACCTAAGTAACTCTGAAATCTTCGAAATTGACACCAAAATCATCTACGTGCTAGCAAATTTCGAGGAGTTCCCTCATTTTCTCATGGATCCCATCATCAGAACTGAACCAAATTAATATGGGACCAACTTGGAAGTACCACCTTTCTAACAAAAACATTTTTTATGTACGGAAACATTACTTAGTAGTTCTAAATGAAAAGGAGAGAATGCATTTGCACCCGCTAAACAAAAATTAAGGCGCTGACAAGACCTAAATTCACTTTATTTAAACAGTATTTAAACGAAAACTATTTGGTTTTGTAAGGCGCGTAGGCGTGTAAAATATACCTATGTTAAAATTCACTATATATAATAAAAATCGTGAAGTTACGTCTTCAAATCCTATTTAAACGGTTCTATAGGTTTATTTTTTGAACCCAGATTTCTATAATAAAATCCATTATTCCGTCATACTCATACCAAAAACTTTCAACGCCTTGACGCTTGGATGGTAAGGAATTTGGAAGTTCCCTTTCCCTAACGTTTCGAATAGAACCCCTTTATGTCAGGCAGAATCAGCTCTTGATTATTAAAAGAACCAATCACTCTCATAACACTTTATTCAATTAACTAACGTCAAATAACGCGATAAAAAAAAAACCCGACTGCAAACAAACTTGTGTTATTTTTGTGATCAATTTATTCAACCCTTCATTTTGATACCCCACTCGATAGGATTTGACAAAAAAGAAACATTTTTGGAAACGTTTAAAAGGCGTCCAAATGTCAGCCATTTTGTTTTTTGCAATTTTGATATACCCAGTGTCACTCTCACGATTAAGACGAATCTTTCGACACCTCGCATGCTACCATCAAGCCATTTAGGCTACACAGCGTGCCAAAGAAATATACATACATACATACACTCAAAAAACATAACCCTTCTTCTGGCGCAATCGGGTAAATACGAATTACATTACACCACACCTACATTCTAAATTTAAAAATCCTTCTGACAGTTAGGGCTTTCTTCTATGCCTAGGGCAGGTACAGTGATAATAATCGTTGTCGTCATATTCCACACTGGTCTTCTTCGTAACTCTGGTTTTCTTCAAGCGGTTCCTTTCGCCTTCGCGCTTATATTTAGGCGCATCTGGTTTTTTAGATGGTTTCGCGGCTTCGGCGGACTCTATATTTTCGTACAAGTCTTCATAGCCTACGACGAGAGGGGGCAACACTACCAATTGTGCCGTCAGGTCTCTGGCATCGTCCTGTGGAAACAGAAATTATCAAGAATTAAGTATATAAATTATATATTTACCTACGCGGAGCCGAGGGTCAGTTATTGACTTGAATTTTATTTTATTTATGACGAGCAACTTGCCACTCTTCGCATTTAACCCGTGTAAGTCCAACTTGCACCTAGCCGCTAACCTTGGGTTAACCGCTGAACTCGGATTTATTTGTATGAATTTGACGTGGGTTAAGAGGCTAACCCTAAGTTAGCGTCTTGGTGCCAGTGGGGCTAATGCAAATAGGGTGCAAATTTTCAGGCTCACCTCAAGTAAAGTCCACGACTATACCTATATACACTGGGCCTATATTCGAATATAAGACTTCGAATATAGGCCCTGAACTTCACTGAAGTATGGTGGCAAGTGGCCATATTACCTAATCATTATTACCAACCGAAACACGTCCGCTGCTAGATCAGAAACTAGATGTGTTTTCCCGCGCCCCCTCTCCTGGACAAGATTCCCATGCACAGGCCTCCCCAAGATTTCGTGAGCGATCCTATAGGGAATAGGGATCTCCCTATTCCCTATAGGATCGCTCACGCGTCGCAGCGTTGCAAGTTGCAACGAGCTCTAGTTCAACTTGAGCGGCGTGGCACGTGAGCGATCCTATAGGGAACAGCGAGATCCCTATTTAAGACTTCGAATATAGCCCAAGGCGACCTTCACCAGGTCGTCGCTCAACCTTATTGGGTGACTGCCGATAGCGCGTCTCGGGCTAAGCAGATGCCATTCGATCCGACAATTTTCTGACCCTAAATGTCATCAGTTCTAGGAGCAATGTACCTACATATATACCCTACACAACAGCCTCTTTACTCCACTGCTGGGCACAGGTCTCTTCTCGTCACAATCCGGTTTGGGTTACAAAATCCCTTCGCGGTCGTCGGCCCAATCATCCTCTCTCATTTGAATTTTCACGTAATTTGAAGCCCAAAGCCTCTGCATGAGAGGCGGTAGATCAAACCACGAATTGCAGTGATTTGGCAGTGACCTTGAGTTTATTTGAAATTTGAAAAACACTTGCCTCATAAATACTAAATCCAAAAAGAATGAATACAATAAACAATCTCATACTGTTTCACATTGTAGCTCAATTCACACTGACGAGAAATACCTAATTGAAAGTCGTAACTTCAAACTGCCATGCCACAAAAGTGGCGATTTGTTTTTTATGTTTATTACAGTTGGAATTGGTTCGCTTGTAAATAGTTCAACGCTGTCTAAGGAAATAAAATACAAGGAAACACAAGGACGCTGCATCACGAACGTGAATGAGTTCAACTGAGATGACGCTTTCTCTCTCTAAATACGAGTAATATCTATCTCGCTAACTTAGGAAGACGGTCTATCCTTCTTTGGGATATTGGAAATCTGCGGCACTATTGGGAAAAGGGAAATTCCCTGTCCCTGCGCTCACGCGTCACGGCGTTAAAACCAAACTTTAAGCAGCTAGATTTAAAGTTCAATTTGAGCACCGTGACGCGTGAGCTCAGTGATAGAGAATTTCCCTTTCCCTATGTAACGTTTCGAATTCGAATCCCTCCTGAAAAACGTATAGCATAGAGGCATAGCTAGGCATTCAACCTTTAGTCTTCAGGGTTGCCACAGAGACGACTTACCATCAGAGGCATCACATGACCTGTGTGTTCATTTGCCAACCATTGGCATACAAAAATAATAGACTGTCTTCTGCACTTCATCACTCGTCAAGTATCAGTGTCTTCTACGGATTTTTTTAACTTCTGTTGAGACGACACCCACCCATCAGAGTGTTGACACAGAATATTTAATAGTACTACACACAGAATGGCCATTGAATCATCCGCCTGAATCTAGCCGGCACGCAACTCGCGCCCAATGCGCTCTTACCGTAATTTGTTTCAACCGGAGATGGAGAGTGGATCACTGGCCCGCGTAGTTGGTACCCACAGATTTACAAGTGTACAGACGTCCTCGCACGCAGACATTGACATTTCATTCGAATTGTGTTCGAAATCGTGCTTTTAAGTATAGGCCGTGTCCGCTACATCGCCGTCTTACACTTCATACGGCGTGATGTCATCAGCATCTTCCACGGAAGTCGTGAAGCTTGGTGGCCTAGTGATTCGACCTTCACCTCGCATGCAGAGGGTCGGGGGCTTGAATCCGGCTCGCAAGTCCGAGTTTACTTATGTGTGAAATTCAATTTGAATTTACCACTGAGCTTTTCGCTGAAGGAAAACACCGTGAAAACCTGCACGCATCTGAGAAGTAATTCGAGGTTGTGTGTAAAGTCCCCAATCGGCACTGGGCCCGCGTAGGGACTATAGCCCAAACCAAACCCTCTCGTGATGAGAGGCTGTTGTGGTGGTGGTGGTGAAACTACACCTACCAGAGTGTTAGTAACCGGGGGCTATATTCGAAGTCTTAAAATAGGGATCTCCATGTTCTCTATCTCTATAACTTTAAGCAGCTAGATTTAAAATTCAACTTGACGCGTGAGCGATCCTATACAGAACAGGGCGATCCCTATTTAAGACTTCGAATATCCTCCTCCACGCGTCGATATCCGCATTACTGAGGGTGTCCCCTTGACGTGGGACCCCCCCCCCCCGACCCCTTGGGGTTATCTTTTGCCTAACGGTGTCTCGCTATTTCGTCCTGTCCTTGGTATTATGAAGAGCGACGTGTAGTTCGGCGTCCAGGGTCGTGCGGATCTGATCAGTCCACCTAGTTGGACTGCGACCGCTTGGTCTTTTGCCGACGACTTCCATACTAATATTATAAATGCGAAAGTAACTCTGTCTGTCAGTCTGTTATCTCTTCACGATTCAACCGCTGGACCGATCGAGATGAAATTTGGCATGGAGATAGTTGGGGTCCCGGGAAAGGACATAGGCTACTTTTTATCCCGGAAAAAACGCATTATAGTTCCCGCGGGAACGAAATAGCCGAAGATAGTGGGCGAAGTCGCGGGCAGAAGCTAGTTTACTATAAGACTTCGAATATAACCCCTGACATTTTGACGCACCTTCGCTACATCGACCGACGTTCTACACTTCATCAGGCGTCATATCGTCGGCATCCTCCACGGGAGGCGGCGGGGCGGGGACGTCGCCTGCGCCGGCGTCTCGCAGCAGCGCCAGCAGTGTGGCCAGCGAACTGGCCAGCTGAAACCGACCGGCAAAACAATTATTAATAGTTGTTCACTAGCTTCCGCTTTGCGTTTTGATACCAAATGGCATTGATGCCAGAGCCATAATATAAATATGAATACCTAATTATTGCTTAACCTACGCGTCCTCTCTAAGTTGTGTAAACCTGTACTGTACTTAATTAATTCAGGCCCGGCCGCTCCAAGCTTTCCTTCTATGGTGGCAACTTCAAAGGCGTCCGCGGCGTGCGCGACGTTGCCAGCGCGTTATCTGGCGGCAACTCCAAGCTAGACCGCTGGACTCACATGAGCGTCAGGCTTGTCATCCCTCTGCAGCAGCTCCGCAGTAACTCGAGCCTCATCGGCAGCTTGCGCGACGTTGCCAGCGCGCGCGAGCCGGCCGGCGCGGTTCAGGCGCACGAGCGGGTCGTCCGGCGCCAGCGCCGCTGCGCGTGCATACGCCGAGTCGGCGCGCGCGTCGCCGAGACGCTCCAGCGCAATGCCGATCAACAGCACCTAACACACTTCACTTGACTTATTTACTCACATTGTAATCTCCAGAGAAAGGGGTTCGAGGCTTCGAGTACTGACTCACAAGAATAAGAAGAAACATAAGCCGAGGGGGTTCCTTTTCTCTGAAGCTTACGTACATCTGATACATCTAAGACGAGGAAACCAATGAAGGAAAACATAACAGACTTGGACTTGGTTTGCATTGGACTGAACTTGACTTACACAATTGCATTGGAACGCTAAGATGCCAATTTAGTATAGAAAGAAAGGTCACTACTAATCGAGATCATCAAATCCCCAACCAATGGCCAAACGCAATAGATCTACCGGTATGGTTGGCAGGATTGCCAGCGGGCACAGTACCGTGTGCGGCTGGTGCTGCAGCGCCGCGGCAGTGGCCAGCCGGCAGAAGGCGGAGGCGGGCCGGCGGCACAGCAGCAGCGCCAGGCCCAGGTTGTGCGCCGCTCGCGCGCTCAGCGGTGCCGACCACACCGCCCGCTGGAGACACGTCAGCGCCTGCACAAGAAAACACACCTCTTAAGTTAGGACCTTCCTAGCCCTTCACTACCCAATGCTGAATATAGGCCTCTTCCGTTCTTCTCCAAGTGATGCAAGCTCGGGCTGACCTCATCCACTCCATGACCTTCCTTCCTCTTAGGAATATAATAGCCAAATCTCATGTGCGTTTGTCACGTATAGTATATACTTGGTATATACCCCAAAAAGGTGGAGTCACGGTCGAACATATACAGCAGCTAAGCCATGATGCTGCAACACAGGTACCATTCGGTGCCCATAACCTACTACTACTACTACTACAGCCTATTTGCGTCCCACTGCTGGGCACAGGCCTCCTCTCATCACGAGAGGGTTTGGGCTATAGTCCCCACGCGGGCCCAGTGCGGATTGGGGACTTATTGTATATGACTTACAGCAACGTATTTCTTCTTAGCCAACAGCGCTAGGCCGAGGTCGGTGTGAGCAGCCACGCAGGTAGGATGAGCAGAGAGGGCTGCTTTGAGCCTGGAGAGAGCGGCGTCAACATCTCTACAATACAGAGATAAAGAATCAGTGCTACATAAATATGCGCATGCTTGGGCGATAAGTTTGTGCTGTTGCGCCATACTAAGTTGTCACCATAGTGAGGTGATTGAATCTCTCTAAAATATTTAACGGCAGCAGTATCTATCTCGGCACCGCATGACCTAAACTGTTATCAGCTACAATCGAGGGGAATAACTTTTTTTTAATACTAATTTGAACCTTGCATGCCACATTGCTCCTAACGCATTGACAAATCATTCTTGTATTGCTTAGATCGCACGCCATATTAGGTAATTAGGTGTAATGTTCATCCAATAAGATGACGAAAATACATTTAAAAGTTTCAAGCGCATTTTCGACATATTATCTTGGAT
>OZ020290.1:9911830-9930446 GCA_963971205.1 Aethes cnicana | reverse complement strand
AGTCATGACTCATGCATGAGACAAAATTACTTGTAATTACATGGTGAAATTTCAATTCTAAGACCGCGCTTGGAGTCTTTTGACGAATACGAAGACCCTGTGCAGAAGGGAGCTACCATCCCTAACTAGTGTCATTTTTTCCTCTTTCACTGGTCCGTTCCAACGAACGCCGTCCATCCATCAGTTCAACTTACGCAATAGCCTGGTCATACGCCGCCGAGGCGCCGACCATATCCCCCCCAGCCAGCAGTAGCTTCGCCAGGAGCGCACTGGCCCGCTCCCCCCCTCCCGCCTGCACCGCCGAGCGCGCCCACTCCACGCCCCGCTCCAAAAGACCAAGGTTCTGTGCGCATTCCGCTTTGAAATAAAGAACGATGAGTAAGAGAAAGTCTTGGTACCTTACACCAATACGTAATTACGTACTGGCCCTTGCACCAATCAGAAAATCAAGAGATGGTAAACTCGCAGCAGTTACTGTAGAACTAGACTAGTAGTAGTATAGGCTGTTGATGAAGATGAAACTTGAGTCAGTGAGGCTGAGGCTCTAACTTGTATCGAGTTTTTTTTTCGTCTTAGTTCCTGCCTCTGGCTGGATTAGAGCCTTACCTTGGCTTACTTACTTATAGTAATCCTTACCTAATGCACAGTAGATATCGCTATCCGGATGCTTCGTGAGCTTATCTGCCTCCAAATACGCTTCTAAAGACAGCTGGTATCGACCTTGGCAGAACCTGTAATTTTATTACGGTTTAATTTATTACTGAAAGTAAGTAATCGGACCTTAGTTATATATCAAAACTCGAGTTAGATTAGTGATAGAGGGTTAAGGTAGGTAAGCCTAGTTTCCCGGCATCGGTGTAAGCGGCCTAAGACATCGTGGTAGTTTCAACGCCAATATGCTTGTACTCGTCATCATCATCATCATCATTTCAGCCGAACGACGTCCACTGCTGGACATAGGCCTCCCCCAAGGCTCGCCACTCAGACCAGTCCTGTATGCTACTTGCTTCAACCGGTTTCCCGCGTTCATCTCGAGGTCGTCGCTCCATTTTCCCGGTTCGCGGGCGCCACTCGAGAACTTTCCAGCCCCATCGGCCATCAGTCCTGCGAGCAATGTGCCCCGTCCACTGCCACTTAAGGTTCGCAATTCTTCGGGCTATGTCGATGACCCCAGTTCTACTGCGGATATCCTCATTTCTGATTCTATCACGCAGAGAAACCCCGACCATAGCCCTTTCCATTGCCCTCTGAGTGACTTTGAGCCTTCTTATGAGACCCATCGTAAGCGCCCACGTCTCGGAACCATAAGTCATCACTGGCAATCTGCTTGTACTCACAGACTTTTGGCAACCTGCTTCAAAGGCTCCGGCTCGTGAGGATGAAGTCTGATGCAGCTGTGGAACCGCTCCAAGGCCTCCTGGTGACGGCCAGCGTCGGCGTACACTAGACCCTGGAAGAAGAACCATTACGTGTGGAAACCATAAACCAACAATGACAAAAACCTTATACTAGTAGATAGTGTAAGATACTTTTGTCCACATCACATTTTCTTTTAAAAATCAACATCTCTTTATTTTTGTCTTAGCCATATACGTCAGAGCCATTTTCTAGGACTAAATTAGAGCGAAATTTAGAGTACATAATGGGCTACTATGACCACCGAGACAGTAGGTATATCCTTCTCAAGAAGCATAATTTAAATAACTAAGCGTCTCGTGTGGTATAACCCGCCTAGATCTCATTTTTCCCGTTCCCGTATGCAAAATTTCAGCTCTCTGCGACCAGTAAGTAGTTTCTGCCCTACGTTGTCTTGTCTGACAGTCACTCAATCACTGTCAATATAACGGTAGAGTTTTATATATGTACACTCATATTGATTGATAGTTAAATATCTAGAAACCTTTACGAAATGTGCGTATCTATGCGTGTTGGCGGATTGCTTCTGCAGTTCATCGGCCAGCTCCAAGCACACCGCATGCTCGCCGCGCACGTACCGCGCGTGGAGCAGCCAATTCCTGGACCCAAATCGGAATTCTGGAAGGAAATGGAGGGGTTAGGTTACGTTCATCTATAGACATCGACACGGATCTTGAGCACTTCGACGCGTGAAGTCGAAACTATGCGCACGGCATAGGGCGCTATGCCGTGCGCGCACGATTATCCGCCCTCAAGTAAACATGCGCAGAAATCCTCCCTACTTTCGCTCACCGCTCAAGATCTGTGCCGGGACATATACGCCGCGCCGTTATCATTTTATATCAATGGAGGAGAAACGTCGCAAATGTTGGCATAACGAACGGGGCACTACCTACTCGTATGTTCTACATTTAGAGACTTATATAGGCTGTTATAATATAAGTTATAGTTAAGTAAGTATAATGCAGTAAATTGTTTTGAAAATATAACAAAAAAAAACAATTACCATTTTCTGATTCTTTAGCAAGGAAAATAGAGTGCTTTCGCATAATGCCGCGTTTCTGTTTACAGTGGAATTACTATAGCAACGATTAGAAGTATACAATACAATTACAAAGGAACCTACAAACCAACTCTATCGTAATATATTCCATAGTTAATTATATTTTAAAAAAATCGAAATTTTATAAAAAAAAACCTCGCAGTATAAATATATAGTAGGAAATAGACATGTACACGTGAACGGGATTATCCCGGATCTTGACATTATAGGGTTGCAAGCATTTGTTATGCGTTGCACCTATATGTGACAAACTTATTGTCACTGCTTTGTAGTGTCATTCATTCATTCATTATAAGTTCATTATTGATTTGTATTTATATGCCAATTATTGACATATAAATATTTTAGAGCAAGTAGAGCAAAGATATTTGAAAAAATAATAAAGAAATAATCAATAAACACTATATTTCGAACGAAATTTCACCAGATGATTCTGACAGTGACAAGTGAATGACAGCGATGACACAACACAAATTGACAAGAAACCGCTGCAATATGAGTTAGTCAACAGACTGATAAAGATAATAATTAAAATAGCAGGCTAACTCCAAACAGGACGCAAATTACACAAAATGGAAGATATAGCCCGTCTAGCTCTAATAGAACAAAGCCTGCGTGACACCGAAACCTTTGGCAAAATCCTGCATGAACTCCTGTTCGCAATTCATCAAATCTTGGACAACCCTCTAGAATACGAATTGCGGACTTTGAAGAACGAATTACTAGTGAAAGCAATACATTCCGAAGCATTTACTGATTACCTAAAATATATTGGATTCCGACAGGTACGTGAAAAAATCCAAAAATACTAAGTTATGTAGGGTTGAATTTGCTAGCTTTGGCTTTCAGGCCACTGTCTATTCTATTTAATCTCGTACGGTCTGTTTGAGATAGATATTTAAATCCACTTGATGTGGTTGCCCAATTTAATGTTTATTATTAAATTCTAGTTCTACTCATAAAGTTCTCAGGAGACTCGAACGCACCTTATTTTAGTGCAAAAACATATGAAATGAAACTATAAATAACAGCCTACTAGAATGGAGCATTTTATTTAAAAAAATATCAAATGTACAAACTCCTTAATTTATCATTTCGATTCAAATACCAAGAACTTGATAGTTATATCCTATTTCTATGACTATAAATTTGATTATGCTGGAAATGAAAACTTTAATTTTGATATAACAAAATAATTCTCGTTGAACTTTTTGATCACCTAGCCTAATTCATTATTTCACTACAGGAAACCCACTAGACAAGGTCTGCAAATCAGGTATTCTGGCAATGGCAGTGATAAGACACTTGCAATTTTATTTATACTTGTAACTCTTAATATTTCTTTCAATCTAACAAACATAACATCATTATAATACAAATATGGATAAGACAAAACTGAGTTTTTTAACATTTAAGTTGGCTTCGGTATCTGCGTTAAGTACTCTCTTTTAATAAAATTTTTAAAATGCATTAGGTAATCAGTAACAAGAAGTGTGATTTCTGGATTTAAATGGAAAGTAATAAAACTAATAAATAACTGCCTATATAAAATTCATCCAGTTGAACAGTTAAAATTTATTGATTTTAATTCTGCTAGGTAAATCTGACACGTAAAAATAACAATACAGGTCAATAGTTTTTTATGTGTAATGTAACTGACGGATTAATTGAATATTTTTAGCCGATGCTCGCGAACTTCGTCCCACGTAGACTTAAGATTTGCGTACCCGATGATACTATACATATAGATAGTTACAGTTATAGAAATATTGAAAAATTGGTTTGACCCATGGTAAACCCGTTCCCGTGGGAATATCGGGATAAAAAGTATCACTATGTTATTGCCCGGGTCTCGAACTATCTCCATACCAAATTTCATCCAAATCGTTCCGCTCTTTGCGACGTGAAGGAAGGACAAATTAACAAACAAACAAACACAGTTTCACATAATATTAGTATTGATTATGTGTTTTCAAAGCCCAAGACAGAGAATTGTGGCTGACTCTGGAGGAGGCCTTCACCAATGAGGGTTCTGGTACGAAGGAGGATATATAAACTTTTATATGTATATTAACATGTTAGTATGTAAGTAAACCAGAAATTAAAGGCTTTGTATTTTTGTTTTATTTAATTTTTTTATGTGTTTTCAGACTGGCAATGACTACACCTATCCTAAAGAGGAGTCTCTGGGCAAGCTGCGCGTGGCGCTAGCGGCGATCGAGCGCAAGATGTACTTCTGCTGCGGCGCCGTGCCGCGGGCCCGCCGGCGCGCGCGCTCCAGCCACCTGCTCACCAAGCGAGTGCAGTTCACGCCCTCCAACATCCTGGTGTGATCTTCTACTACCTAAAGTCTCGCGCCTTCACATTTCAAAACGCTTCAATGTATTTCAAAAGCACCACCAACACTCTCAACACATGTGTGCGTGCTGAGACAGCCATCAACTATGCGTTGAGAGTGTTGCTGGGGCTTTTTAAATTATAATAAAAAAATTGAAGCGTTTTGAAATGTGAAGGCGCGGGACTTTAGATAGTAGAAGATCTCTATGACTACTTAATACTTAATCATGTTTTCAACGCTATAATCAGATTTAGAGTTAAAGCCGTGGTGGCCTAGGGTTCGACCTACCGCCTCTCGTGCAGAGGGTCGGGGGTATGATTCCGGCTCGCACCTCTAAGTTTACTTATGTGCAAAATTCAATTTGAATTAACCACTGTGCTTTTCGGTGAAGGAAAACATCGTGAGGAAACCTGCACGCATCTGCGAATTAATTCAAAGATGTGTGTGAAGTCCCCTATCTGCACTGAGCCCGCGTGGGGACTATAGCCCAAGCCCTCTCGTGATGAGAGGAGGCCTGTGCCCAGCAGTGGGACGCAAATAGGCTGTAGTAGTAGTAGTAGTAGTACATTCCTCTAAATTAGAGGAATGATGCAGGTATCTGTTACATAGTAATATTTATTAATCTGTGCCCAAACAGAGGACCAATCACCCAACCAGGCAGTCAGGATCTCACTCAAACTATCTCCATAGCAAATTTCATTCAAATAATCGGTTCAGTCGTTTTAACGTGAAGGGCCAACAAACAAACACACTTGTACATTTAAGTAAAATAAGTGTTGAGCTATTGAGTATGGATGGATTCAATGTTATTTTACATACACTATTTAGGATAAAACAAAAAAAATATTCAATTTCACAGGCTCTAAAAGTCAATATCGCTTTTGTTATTCTTCAACAGGTGACCAAGAACCCCCTCCTCTTGAAACTGGAGGCTCTATTCAACAACATGATCCGCTACGAGAGCGCAGAGCTCCAAGACATGGCGCGCGAGCAGATCCCGCTGGTGACGCTGCAGCTCATGGCGCTGGACCGGATGAGGGAGCGCCAGCGGGCTATCAAGGCTGGTCAGTACACGTCAGTCTAGGGCAGTGGTTCCCAACCGGTGGTCCGCGGACCACAAGTGGTCCACGAGATTTAAACTATGGTCCGCGGCAGATTTCATATTTGAATGTACGTGAACGAAAACGCGGTGAGGTGACCCGTAGGAGGGAAGCGTCTGACGAAACAATATGACAAGAGCCTATCAACCCAAGAATTCCTGGACTTGTACAGAAGATGCGAGCTCAGTAATCTCATTGATATACTATGTACTAAAAAGTTACAGGTTTTCACTGCTCATTATTGTTCCTTTCGAAGTTTATGTTAAACATTAACTTTTGCCCGCGTGGTTTTGGACAAGTGAAAATGAAAATATGACATTGTTTTTAATTTGCGAAAAGAATATAATAAAGTAAAATTCTAATGGGGTGAAGTTGAAAAAGGAAGAAGCACTAGTGCGCAAAAAACAAAGCCTAGTAGGAGTATACATATACTTATGTTCTTGGCCGACTGTTATTTAAAAAAAAATCTTTTGCATATCTGAAGTTTTTTTTTATCTTGTGGTCTTAACTAAAGGTAACGCAATCATAATGATCCCTGGTCAAAAAAAGGTTGGGCACCGCTGGTCTAGGGTATAGGCCTCTCCCCTAATCACGGTCTTGTGAAACAACATCGTCAAGGCCGGTCATTTATACCCGTGTAGGGAGAGCGCGGAGTTTTCGAGGCAAAACATAAGACTTTCGCAATCTTGCTAGTGCTAGAAACATTTTTTTATCTACTACTACTACTACAGCCTATTTGCGTCCCACTGCTGGGCACAGGCCTCCTCTCATCACGAGAGGGTTTGGGCTATAGTCCCCACGCGGGCCCACTGCGGATTGGGCACTTCACACACATCTTTAAATTACTTCGCAGATGCGTACAGGTTTAATTATGTGCTACCTGTGTTATATTCATTTAGTTTAGTTTATTTTAGTTTTTAGAGACTCATCCATAGTCTTTAACTCATCTGTAGGTAATAACATGCTATTTCCCTAGACCCTACTAATGCTGATGCACACCTGTGATTGATTGGTGCATGAGCTGACTAATGCTAAAGCTAATCATGTTCAACTTAAAAGTTGAACTCTCTGTAATGTATTTGTTTATATTTCTGTTGGTGTGTCTAATAAATAATAAATAAATAACTAAATTTTTGCAAAAATATAAAACCAGACTGCAAACAAACTTTTGATTTCACATACATTATATATATATTTTTGTGATGCATTCATTCAGTCCTTCATTTTGATTCCCCACTCGATAGACTATGATATATTTTTTTAAACGTTTAAAATGCCTCCAAAAGTCGGCCATCTTGTTTTTGCAATTTTGATATACCCAGTGTCACTCTCACGATTAAGATGAATCTAACAACACCTCGCAAGCTAAAATCCATCCAGCCATTTAGGCTGCACAGCGTGCCAAAGAAATATACATACATACATACATACATACACACATAGAGATCTTCTACTATCTAAAGTCCCGCGCCTTTACATTTCAAAACGCTTCAATGTATTTAAAAAGCACCACCAACACTCTCAACACATGTGTGCGAGCTGAGACAGCCATCAAAAATGAAGCCTGCCATGAATGAAGACAGCCATCGAAAAACATAACCCTCCTCCTGGAGCAGTCGGGTAATAATATCATCCTCATTGCAGGGGAGATAAAAGGCCACGACATGTCGTTCGAGATGGCCCTCCTGATGGAATTGCTGGGCTGGTTCAAGCACCGGTTCTTTACGTGGGTGGACCGGCCTGCGTGCGCCGTCTGCAAGGGGGCCACGACCTTCGTGCGGACCGGCGTCGCCACCACAGAGACAGAAACCTGCACTGTTGAGGTACGTTCTACCACACACACCTCTTTTACGGTACAGGTCGGCAAAGGCGCGTGGTCAACGAGGGTCACCGCGAGTGCATCGGCCGCTAGAGGCGCTTGCTGTCCTGTGATATGCAATACCGATTTCCAAAACCACCAGCCTAAAATGAAATATAATAAAATTGAAAAAATACGGAGGATAGATTTCGACCCATATATTACAGGAAAACCTATAACGATTCCATGGTATTTGAAAATAATCAATGAACGGAAATCTCTCCATGCGAGTTTAAGGCTGCGCTTCCACCAGTGATGTGCGAGGATGTGTTGCGTGGGATGTGTTTCTATAGGTTCATGACAAACACATCCCTCGCAACGCATCCTCGCACATCTCTGGTGGAAGCGCAGTCTAAGTAGCTATCTTGTCCAGGTTTGTTTCTATACTAACAATAGGTCTGTAGAAGAAGTCGCGTCTGAAACTTGAAAATTAATAGAAACGATCAAGTCGAGGGGACTATACAGGATGGAAAGATCGAATGACACGCCCTTAACGTCTTAAGAATAAGGTTGTGTGTAGGTCATTTTGAACACCTGGACAGCTTATCTACTTCTGCTGCCGACTGTAGTTGCCTTCTATGTGGCATTCGATCTTTCCATCCTGTATAAACGACACTGAACACAAAATAACGATTTTTAGAAAAAAAATGTCTGTATATATGTATGTCCGGATTTAACTCGATAAGTCCTGGAAGGATTGCTACAAAATTTGGTATGGGCGTTGTTCATAACTCTGGTCATCATATAGGCTACTTTTTATCCTGAAAAAATGCATAGTTCCCGCGGTAATGCTATTAAGGCCGTTCCCTGACCCTGCATCGTCAAATTTCTCATGTAAGATCATACCTTTCTGAGAAATGTAGAAAGTTAAAAATATGAAAAAAACGTATGTTATATTTGTTTATATTATCCTTACATTGACAGCTTTCGTTACACGTTTCACGAAACTATCGCTCGATACAATCTAATTCCAAAGTAACCTCTAATTCGGACCTTTAATACAACTTTACTCCAGTTTATTATATCAAACAGTGTAAAACTAAATATAACAGAAGAATTATCCATATTATACGCATACATTGACAGCTCTATAAATGCCATGTTTTTAGACGGTATTTTTATAGAAATTAAAACGTGTTAAATACTAAATAAATCGGGCGTTCTGTGCGTAGCTCTTTCTCTTTCACTCAGAACTCAGAACTCAGAACATTTATTTTGACATAAAAATACACACTACAACGTAACAGAGTTAAAATACAGAAGACACAATACAGATAATAAAGAAAAAGAAAATAAGATAATGATATAAATAAATGTATTAAAAAGACGTGCAAATACGCTGCGCTACGCTGTAGTGCCAGTCAAAAAAAGGACTCGGCTCAGCATGTGCTGCAGCAGGAGCCACAGCGCTGGTTTTCAGCCGAAGCCCTAAAAAGCATGTGTGCTTACGCTGGGAACAGAAGTAGGAAGGTAAAATCATAAAAGGGGGACAAGGGAAAAGGTGAAAGTTGTAAATGTAATTATAGTTGCACGAGTGACAGTGACGGCTGAGCTGGGTATAGGAACTCATTTTCAATTCAATTCAATCATTTATTCAGCAAATTGGCCACATAGCGGCACTTTTACACGTCAGAAAAAGAATTTACCAGCGCTTCCTAGACCCATTGCTTGAGAAGAAGCGCCGCAACAAACTCAAGCAGGCCTTTTTTCAAGCTAGTCGTTAATAAATGTGTAAACTCCAGATATACTCCTGTAACACCTGCCACGCCGAGACGCCGTTCCCCCGGTACAACGAGCCCGCGACGCTGCTGCGCACGCGCCGCGGCCGCTGCGGGGAGTGGGCCAACTGCTTCACCCTGCTGTGCCGCGCGCTCGGGTACGACACGCGGCACGTCACCGACACGACCGACCACGTGTGGTGCGAGGTGAGCAGACACAGCAGAGCCCGGAGTTACGCGGCAAAACAAAAGACTGTCGCAATCTAGCTAGTGCTAGAAACATTTTTCATACGGTGGACAAATTTCCCCGCTGCCCCCAGTCTTACGAGTTATGTACCCCCGCGCACTCCCACTTAAGTTTCCCGTCACTCATACGTGTACTTATACAAAATGTTCGAATAATACATTTGACCCATGTATTATTCGAACATATTTGGGTCATACACAGTTTGTGAAAACAGGGGCTCTATTCGAGTTCACGAAGGGATTCTATAGGGAGGAGAATAGAAATGTCACTTTCGCTTCTCGGACAAAAGTTCAATTCAAGACGTCAAAGTGATAGCTGAGGGATCGTATAGAAAGAGAATGAATCTTGGAGTTTCTCAATGGCCGTCACCCAAGATGGACGTTGACGTTTGTTGAGTTTCTCCAATTTTATTTTATTAATAATTTACACCGTACATTTACCTTTATTACCGAACAACTTGCAGGCTTGTGGCCCTTACTTTGATATTGGCGAAATGTCTAAGACAGAAGCCATTAATTTATATAGAATAGAATACAATGAATCTTTTAACTATGAGAGATATTAAAACCTAATTCCGCGTGTTTTAATTTTATTTATTTATTTTATTTTCTTTATTTCACAAAATCTACAGCACTTATGATATATACATGTTTATCTTATAGTTGGACCCTACTGCCAATAACAGATTTTCATTATTTAGGCTTACCATTAATAGGAGTGAACTTTATTGAGTGAACGAACAGTAAAAAAAAAAAAAAATCGCGTCTCTGATTGGTCTGTGGTTTGACATGTCTGAAATAGCTGTCTGCCAGGCTGCGTTCTGAATCGCGCTCAGAGCGCTCACAGCACCTTGCATCCCTTTTCCTCTTGGGAGTCGACTTTCAAGAGGAGAAAAAAGGGTGCAAAGTGCTCTGAGCGCGATTCAGAACGCAGCCTATCTGTTATCGACACTGAAATTGACAGTGACAGGGAAATTGTTGTTCTCTATCCCAATAGATATGGAGTGTTGAATGTGTCTTGGTAAGGAGCGCAATCTTATATGGCGAAACAGTTGAAAACGTGTCCAGCGGATTTGATAAGCAACAAAACGAAACACACTCTCCTCACAACCGTTTTCGCTGCGTTTTCGCCTCAGCAGCGCCATCTGAAGGCGCTACTGCAGACTACCCGCCTAGGTGGCTTGACTGGAGTGGCGACTGCAGCGCCCCCAATCTACCGGATTTGGTGTTCACTTTTGGAACTATAAAGATTGCGCTTCTTTACTTCAACCCTCCATACCAATAGAATTGCTTTTTGTGGAACAGTGGATTTTGTTCTTTGAATCGAATCTTAAAAGTTTTTTCCCTCTTCGCCGTCGTAAGGATTTTGTTTATCCAGTATCCACATTTCGGATAAGCGAAATCCTATTTCCCTTTGTAAAACTTCAAATAGAGCCCCAAGAGTCTTTCCTGTGGACAATGTACAATGTATTTAAAATCTAACTCGTACTAAAGAATATTTACGACCCATTTCCAGGTGTTCGACCACGAAACCAACCAATGGCTGCACGTGGACCCGTGCGAGGGGCAACTGAACACGCCCCTCATGTACTGCCACGGCTGGGGCAAGGTCATCTCGTACGTGTTCGCCGTGTCGCGGGACGACCTGCAGGACGTCACGTGGCGGTACACTATGGACCATAAACAGGTAAGATCAGAGACAAGGTATAGATGTTTTTTCTCACGACTGCGGGTGAGCCGTGCTTGTAGTTGTGACGCGTAATAACACGCGTTTTTGTGTGCGTGATTGCATCGTAGAGATCTTCTACTATCTAAAGTCCCGCGCCTTCACGTTTCAAAACGCTTCAATTTATTCATTATTATTTAAAAAGCACCACCAACACTCTCAACGCATAATTGATGGCTGTCTCAGCACGCACACATGTGTTGAGAGTGTTGGTGGTGCTTTTTAAATACATTGAAGCGTTTTGAAATGTGAAGGCGCGGGACTTTATATAGTAGAAGATCTCTAGCGTTAGAAAGCTTGCTGTTAAAGGAACAAAATAAAGAAGATTTAAATATATTATATTATTCTACTACTACTATAGCCTATTTGCGTCCCACTGCTGGGCACAGGCCTCCTCTCATCACGAGAGAGTTTGGGCTATAGTCCCCACGCGGGCCCAGTGCGGATTGGGGACTTCACACACATCTTTGAATTGCTTCGCAGATGCGTGCAGGTTTCCTCGCGATGTTTTCCTTCACCGAAAAGCTCAGTGGTAAATTCAAATTGAGAATTTCGCACATAAGTAAACTTAGAGGTGCGAGCCGGAATCGAACCCCCGACCCTCGGCATGAGAGGCGGTAGGTCGAACCACTAGGCCACCACGGCTTCTTATATTATTCAGTATAAATAAGACATGAGATAATAAGATAAATAGAATAGGTACTACAAAAGATCATTATTTTTTCAGGTGCTGCGTCGCCGGAACCTGTGTTCCGAGACGGAGCTGATCGACGCCATCTTGCAATTGCGCGAGCACCGGCAGCGCGGGCTGTCGGCCGCGCGGCGCCGCTGCTTAGCGCGCCGGGCGCTGCAGGAGCTGGTGCAGCTGATGAAGGAGAGGTGAGGACCTGGATCTAACTTAAGAATAGCAGGCTGCATACCTACCCATTGGCATCTACCAAGGTTAAGGGTCATCATCATCATCATCATCAATCAGGTTAAGGGTGGGTTGATTCAAGTACAGTTGACGGACTCCTGGTCGTTAAATATGGACGCCGAGCTGTCATTCCATACAGAAACGTCATTTTATCCCATAGTAAAATTTTCTCAAACATGCAATGAAATATTGATATTATGTTCTTCTAATGCCTGGGAAGTATCCGTTTTAGGCGCGGCTAGACAATTGGCTATGGGTGAAAAATGACAATGTGCTCGATAATTTTTTTATGGATAGGTATGAATAACCTTCCGTATCAAGAGAAAAAAATCTCAGAATTTTCCGTGCCGTAGATTCTGCATAAAAAATAAAATTGGTTTTGCGTTATGACGATTGAAATAAAGGTGTTTCCTTGGTCCAAGTATGCAGCACTACTTCTTGAAAAAATCAATAATGTCAATAGTATGAACACTTTTTTTCCTTAAAAAAATAATACTTGAAAAAATAATCGGGCACATTGTCATTTTTCACCCATAGCCAATTGGTCTATAATGAAATTTCATACAAACGTTGCAGGCCAAGGCCGGCAATACACATTTCTTTAATTTTCATTTGTTATATTTGTGACACAGCATCTTAGCATTTAAAAAAAGCTACAAACAATATTTACTCTATGGTTCGCTATGACATTCTGCCAATACAGCTTTTAAAAAACATGAACCATATTTGCTACATATATATCGCAGTTTTATTAATGTAAAAAAGACAATAGTACATTATAGTATAGCCTTCTATTAGCACGAGTCCGGCAATCGCAATTGCGGCCGAGGTATATATAATGCTTTTCTCAAACAGCGAGGAAATACGTAAGTCGGGGCAAGTGCGCCAGGATGGGGTAAGTGCGCCCAACATAAATATATTGAAACCTATAAATATTACTCAACTAGTAGTTGGCTGTTTACAAGGCATAGGGGCGAAATAAATTTAGGCGCACTTACCCCATATCAGTATTTACTACATCCATGATCGTGGATGATTTGGCCATGGAAGTTGTACTTATTACCTCCATGGATTTGTCAGTTTCGGGGCAAGTGCGCCAGGATGGGGTAAGTGCGCCTAACATAAATATATCGAAACCTATAAATATTACTCAACTAGTAGTTGGCTGTTTACAAGGCATAGGGGCGAAATAAATTTAGGCGCACTTACCCCACATCAGTATTTACTACTTCCATGATCGTGAATGATTTGGCCATGGAAGTTGTACTTATTACCTCCATGGATTTGTCAGTTTCTAGAGGTGTCTCAAATAGCAAGCGAATTAAAAAAAACACACACGACAATAATGTTTTTGCTGGCCAAAGCCGGCAATGGACCGCCTCGCGTCTTCTTTTTTGAAAGTAACACGAACATTTCCGAGCATGTTTGAGAAAAATATATTATATATAAAATATTATTTTATTTATTTATTTCATTGCATGTTTGAGAAAAGCACTATACATACATTGGCCTGGAACGGAAGTTGTCGGCCTCGTAACTATCCGGCCTCACTTCGTTCGGCCGTATATAATACTCGGCCAGCAACATCCTCCTTCCCGGCCTCTGTAGTAATGTACTATAACCAGCGCTACTCTACGTCCATACTCCACAGGCGTGGTCGCTGAGTATTATTTGGCGGGTCATAGTGCATTTTCACGTAGCGTGGCGTGACATTTGATATTTTATATACCAACTTAAATCGTAAATACCACGGTTAGGTTTATCATATACCAGGGTTAAGCCTACTGTAATTCAAGGTAAGGTCCGCCGACGTCTGCTAAGGTGCTAAAATTAGACCTGTATAAAAGGCCTATTGAAATGACGTCTACCATCTACCAATGGCATCAACACTGGCAACATTTTTCTCATAATGTAGGCTCTATAAAAGCCGTGGTGGCCTAGTGGTCGAACCACTAGGCCACCATGGTCGCGAGTTCGGATCTCGGTAGGGGAAAAATTCGTGTGACGAGAAAGAATGTTTGTACTGGACTCGTGGATGTGTAGTATATAAATCTCTATATATTAATATTATAAATGCGAAAGTAACTCTGTCTGTCTGTCGGTCTGTCTGTCTGTCCCGGGAAAGGACATAGGCTACTTTTTATCCCGGAAAAACGCATAGTTCCCGCGGGAACGCGATAAACGAATTCCACGCGGGCGAAGTCGCGGGCAGAAGCTAGTCTCTATATAAGTGTTATGTATGTATTTCTCTATATGTATTATGTGTTTACTTATTTATGTCACAACACCTAAGTGTGTATGTTTGACAAGCCGTGGTGGCCTAGTGGTTCGACCTACCGCCTCTCATGCAGAGGGTCGGGGGTTCGATTCCGGCTCGTACCTCTAAGTTTACTTAAGTGCGAAATTCAATTTGAATTTACCACTGAGCTTTACGATGAAGGTAAACATCGTGAGGAAACCTGCACGCATCTGCGAAGTAATTCAAAGAGGTGTGGTAAGTCCTGGGCTCGCGTGGGGACTATAGCCCAACCAAACCCTCTCGTGATGAGAGGAGGCCTGTGCCCAGCAGTGGGACGCAAAAAGGCTGTAGTAATAGGCTCTATATATGTTGTGTTGATACTATATACTTTATTACTTTTACTTTTGCATCTATTATTGGCTATGTTAACTGATGCTTTTTTTGTATACTCATTAACTGTATTGCTGTTGATGCCCCTAATAAAGAAAATAAATAAATAAATAAGATTAAAACTGCGTTTAGGTAAAAAAACTTAAGTAAGTCACCTGTTGTATGTAGTAGTAACCTGTCTGTTACGAAAGTTGAAGTCCCAGTTCGTTCGTTTGAATTTTCCTCGAATTTTCATATCATTTTGGAACACAACTACATACAACAGGTGACTTAATTAAGTTTTTTACCTATAGTGCATATACTGCAGTCTTAAGGTGAAAACTCACGGTTTTATGTAGCCTCTACGCCAATAGATGGCGCGGGTGGTAGATACTATTGATATAGCAGTTTTTCAAGATTTACGCAAAATTCCAAGCCAAAAGATACACTTTGGTGGCCTGTGCAATTGAAGGGATATATTATACATCTCAATTTCACATAATTATCCGTACATTAACTTTCATTTAGGAAAAAATGGGATCAGTCTTATTTCGACAACTCAATCTCATTAAATCGTTGCAATCGTTTTCAGGAAGCCAAACGAATTCGAGTCCCACGGGCGTATATCGGGCGAGAAGGAATGGCGTATGAAGAGAGGGGAGATCGGAAAGCACACATTCCAACTAACTGAGGCTGGCACTTACGACATTCTTTATTACACCGCGTTGGACAAGTACGAAGTGCTATTGGATGGAAAGATCATACAACATTTGGATTCTTGGGACAGCGGCGTTTTTGAAAGCGAGAATGTATTTAGGAAACACGAGACGGATTGGCAGATGGTGTATTTGGCTAGAGAAGGTAAGATTGCCTGATTTAGCTTGTCTTAAAATAATTAGGTAAAAAAGCGGATGATCGCTACTAATATTATAATTGCGAGTGTTTGTTTGTCATTCCTTCATGTCGAAACGACTGGACCGATTTGAATGAAATTTGGTATGTATATAGTTTCAGACCCTGGGTAACATAGGATACTTTTTATCCCGATATAGACACGGGAACGGATTTTCTACGGGTCAAACCAGTTTTTTCAATACTTCTAACTATAACTACCTATATGTATACAGGGTCAAGCAAAATATTGTTACGATATTTTACCCAAAGAATCAGCTATCGATTCTTAGCATTTTTTTTAGGTTTTAATTTGTTTTTTCGAGTTGGTGAAATTTTGCCCCGTCGGTACAGTAGGCTAGTTTAAGGTACTATCAAGTTTAAGGGTACTATTTTTTAACGTAGATATTCCGTAGGTACTATTTGGGTACTATTTATTTGCATAATCAGATCATGGATATCGTTACGGTGTACGCTATCTTGACGGTCGCGTGATGTGTCGTGATAATGGTGGGTTGATTCAAACCGTCCGTTAAAGTTAAAAATTTTACTATGGAATAAAATGACGTTTCTGTATGGAATAACAGCTCGGCGGCCATATTTAACGACCAGGCGTTTGTCAACTAGGCATGAATCAACTCAACCTAAATGAATGCCCGCAGAAGTATAGTGTGGAATGTGTCTTGGTAAGGAGCGCAATCTTATATGGCGAAACAGTTGAAAACGTGTCCAGCGGATTTGAAAAGCAACAAAACAAAACACACTCTCCTCACAACCGTTTTCGCCTCAGCAGCGCCATCTGAAGGGGCTACTGCAGACTATCCGCCTAGGTGGCTTGACTGGAGTGGCGACCGCAGCGCCCCCAACCTACCCGATTTGGCGTCCACCTTTGGAACTATAAAGACTGCGCTCCTTTACTCCAACCCTCCATACGCAGAAGGGTCGGCATCGGGCGAGGTGTCGTGGCGGCTGGCGGCCCCGGGCGGCGCCTGCGCAGAGCTCGGCGTGCAGCTGGCGGGGCAGGAGTTCGAGGACGGCCGCGTCGAGTGCTCCGTCACCTTCGACGACTCGCCGCCGGAGCCGCTCGCGCTCGGAGGTAGGCCGCCACCGAACACTAGGACCACTGCCACCTGACGGGGTTAGTGCGAGGCCGCGTCGAGTGCTCCGTCACCTTCGACGACTCGCCGCCGGAGCCGCTCGCGCTCGGAGGTAGGCCGCCACCAAACACTAGGACCACTGCCACCTGACAGGGTTAGTGCGAGGCCGCGTCGAGTGCTCCGTCACCTTCGACGACTCGCCGCCGGAGCCGCTCGCGCTCGGAGGTAGGCCGCCACCGAACACTAGGACCACTGCCACCTGACGGGGTTAGTGCGAGGCCGCGTCGAGTGCTCCGTCACCTTCGACGACTCGCCGCCGGAGCCGCTCGCGCTCGGAGGTAGGCCGCCACCAAACACTAGGACCACTGCCACCTGACAGGGTTAGTGCGAGGCCGCGTCGAGTGCTCCGTCACCTTCGACGACTCGCCGCCGGAGCCGCTCGCGCTCGGAGGTAGGCCGCCACCGAACACTAGGACCACTGCCACCTGGCAGGGTTAGTGCGAGGCCGCGTCGAGTGCTCCGTCACCTTCGACGACTCGCCGCCGGAGCCGCTCGCGCTCGGAGGTAGGCCGCCACCGAACACTAGGACCACTGCCACCTGGCAGGGTTAGTGCGAGGCCGCGTCGAGTGCTCCGTCACCTTCGACGACTCGCCGCCGGAGCCGCTCGCGCTCGGAGGTAGGCCGCCACCGAACACTAGGACCACTGCCACCTGGCAGGGTTAGTGCGAGGCCGCGTCGAGTGCTCCGTCACCTTCGACGAGTCGCCGCCGGAGCCGCTCGCGCTTGGAGGTAGGCCGCCACCAAACACTAGGACCACTGCCACCTGACAGGGTTAGTGCGAGGCCGCGTCGAGTGCTCCGTCACCTTCGACGACTCGCCGCCGGAGCCGCTCGCGCTCGGAGGTAGGCCTCCGACACGGACTAGATACGAATAGACTGCACGCCCCTGCCCGCTCGGTACGTCCATGCATGCAAATACATAATAAAGGTCCTTGAGACACTGACGTATTCAAATTGCTGCCATTGTGGACAGATTTTGAAGCATCTTAGAGGATTTATAAAAGAGTGTAGATAAAGTTGTATATGCAACTGTACAAAATACGAGTGGGGTTTTATGAAACGAGCCGTCACACGATATGGCACGAGTGTTTTAAGGTCTAATTATGTACAGTTGCATACACAAACTTTACCTACACTCATTTTATAAATCCTCTAAGATGCTTCAAAATCTGTCCATAATGGCAGCAATTGGCTATGGGTGAAAAATGACAATGTGCTCGATTATTTTTTTATGGATAGGAATAACCTTCCGTATCAAGAGAAAAAAATCTCAGAATTTTCCGTGCCGGAGATTTCGCGTAAAAAAAATACGTCAGTGTCTCACATTCGATTTTCAAAAAGCATAGACTAAAATAGAGCCGATATTTGAATTTGGAACAAACTTTCGTTCTGTTTGACTGAAGAATATAGGCGGGCATTGCAGTTCGAAATTTGAACAGCTATTAGAACATTTTCACAGATAAGAAATCTGTTCTAACTAAACAGTAATCTGTTCATCTTAATGCTGGTCATAATTTATCATTTATACTTGGGTTGATCGTCGATGAGGGTATATTCCTTAGGCCCCATATGGTTTACT
>OZ020290.1:9856709-9911630 GCA_963971205.1 Aethes cnicana | reverse complement strand
TCGATGCGCAGAAGTCGAAAACGAGGTCTCATCAGCGACGCCCTTCAGTCGTAAACATGCGGAGAAATCCCCTCATCTTTCGCTCACCGCTCGAGATCTGTACTCGAAGCCGACGTGCCTACTGACGTCCGACCATCGAATATATCATGTATCGAAACGACCAATAAAATCAAATGATGAAAAAGTCATTGGAATTGGACCCATAAGTTAATGAATTTATGATAGTGAAACACTGTCTAAAAACTTAATGAAATTTAGCTACCCCGTCTGTAATAAATTGAGTTTTCAAAAGCACTGCCTTTTATTTTCGTCTGATCTAGAAACGAATAAATAATAGTAAATTGTGTGACTAGGGAGCAAAATGGTATATTTTATCGCGGGTGACGGATTTAATCCAGAGCGAGGCGAAAGGTTCCAGAATAAGTATAACGTGGAATCTGGAGCTAGCGAGGGATTCAAGCTATGTCACCCAAGGTTTAATAGTACATTGCTATCGTGTTGCACACTGCTTTTCACTCCTCCTATGAGAAAACCAGTAGCAGCAGGGAACATAATCGTACTTTGCTCCCTAGAGAGAAAAATCATACTTTGCTCCTTGTTTGCGGGGCAGAAATGAAGAGGGAGCAAAATCGCATTTTGCTCCCTCTAAACGGGGAACAACTTCTTTTCGAATAAGAGGGTTGAAAATTCACTTTCACATTCAAATATAATAGAGATTTTTAACCATTGCTGCCCGGCTAATTATGGATTGTGATGTATTCAATAAATAAATAGAACATCCTAAATATTCCCTTTCTTCAGTTTATATAAGCAATTTGAGACACCAGCAGACAATAGAATATTACGGCTTTGTTTTTAATACAAAAAAATATGTACTAATTTATTTTTTATTTCAAAGTAGGCACCTACAATTTGGCATGTGCTGAGTGAGTTTTAGCGACGAATGACGATACTAATTTAAAAAAAAACATCTTTGATTAACAGTTATTTATTAATACGCATGCAGAGTTTAACAATGAATTAAAGAAACTTGACAAAAAATTAATACACTTAATCCGTGTCAGCTGCAGCTGAGTCGCGTGTCGGCCTTTTCTTATTGAACGCAGCAATAACAACAGCATCCGGAGTTTTCTGAAGAAGATTACGAAGTAATTCATCACAATCATTTTCGATGGCAAACTTCAGTAAATCGTGTAGATTATCCTCTGTCACCATTTTGCTTATTTTGAAAAGGCATTCCACCTTTAAAACTTCAATCAGGTAGCGCATTGCGATTAGTAGCAATGCTTGCAATCCACGCACACGGTCTGGCAGAGTACCTAAGTAGAAATACTCTTTTAATTGGTGCAGGGTCTCACGGTTGACTCCATCAACCGTGAGACGACCTTCCGTAGTCTCCTTCCAGGAGCCCAGAAGCATGGTCTTGAAAATATCGCTGTGAGCAGCCAATACTGCCTTGTGCACAGGAACCGTTCCATCATCTGCACTGAGTTCAAAGTCCGTAAAACTCGTATCATCATGAAGCATTGCTTGAATTGTCCTGACCCTACTAACATTTAATTTAATGTTTACAACATATGGGTACTTCAAGGTGTCATTATTTTCAGAAGTAAAAAGCTTGAACTCTGACCATTCATCTGAGCATGTAAATTTTATATTTGCATCACCCTTAGAAAATGTCACTGTTACTGTTAAGTCTTTAGCTAATTGAGTTTTTTTCGTTTTAATTTCAATTATCTGCATATCAATATAACTAGTCTGCTTAAAAGTTATAACAGCGACATCATGAACATTAACATCAGTTTCATTAGTTTCACTGGAATATTTACAGGGCTTACTACGAGTAATTTGAAAAATAACCTTTAATTCCGCACCACATTGCTTCGAAGAAATTCTGTAAAAATGATACGAAATTTTACATAATAAGTCTGTTAAAGAAGAAGCATCTGTAACTTGAAACTTAAAAGAAACTATCAAGTCGAGGGGACTACCTATATAAAAACGATACTGAACACAAAATAACGATTTTAGGAAAAATATGTATATATTTCCGGATTTAACTCGAAAACTACTGGTCAGATTGCAACGAAATTTGGTATGGGGGTAGTTTATAATATTGGTCAACATACAGGCCACTTTTTATCCCAGAAAAAGCATAGTTCTCGCTGGAACGCTATTACCAAATTCCACGCAGACGAAGTCGCGGGCAGAAGCTAGTATTATTATATTTTTCCATGTGTATGAGTAGGTAGCTACAGAAAAATTACACCGATAGTAACATGAGTACATATTGTCATCAGAGATGGCCTTAAAAGTACCAGACCAATAAACTTGAAGGCATCTTGACTTAAGACCAAAATTAAACAAAAATTTTAATATGAAGAGGTAACAGACAGACAGACAGAGTTACTTTCGCATTTATAATATTAACTAGCTTCTGCCCGCGACATCGTCCGCGTGGAATTCGGTTATCGCGCTCCCGCGGGAACTATGCGTTTTTCCGGAATAAAAAGTAGCCTATGTCCTTTCTCGGGACTTCAACTATCTCCATACCAAATTTCATCCAAATCGGTCCAGCGGTTGAGGCGTGAAGAGGTAACAGACAGACAGACAGACAGAGTTACTTTCGCATTTATAATATTAGTTAGTATGGATATGAATTTAAGGACTGACAATTCAATTTTAACTATTTTCACTACACCCGAGCAAAGCTCAATTCAATTTATTGCATGAAGAGACAAAAAAAAGATAACTTAATTTTGAATCAAGGGTTGCAGTGCTATTATCAAATCCATATCCATATCAATATTATAAATGCGAAAGTAACTCTGTCTGTCTGTCTATCTGTTACCTCTTCACGCTTCAACCGCCGGACCGATTTGGATGAAATTTGGTATGGAGATAGTTGGAGTCCCGGGAAAGGACATAGGCTACTTTTCATCCCGGAAAAACGTATAGTTCCCGCGGGAACGCGATAACCAAATTCCACGCGGGCGAAGTCGCAGGCCGAAGCTAGCTAATCTTATAAATTCGAAAGTAACTCTGTCTGGCTGTCTGTCTGTCTGTTACCTCTTCACGCTTCAACCGCTGGACCGATTTGGATGAAATTAGGTATGGTGATAGAGTCCCGTGAAAGGACATGGGCTACTTTTTATCCCGGAAAAACGCATGGTTCCCTCAGGAACGCGATAACCGAATTCCACGCGGTCGAAGTCGTACAATAAATATTAACAAAACTTACAGTTGGAAGGGCATTGTGTATTATAAGCCTCTAGAAGTTTTTTTTTTAAGTTTTATTGTAGTCCGTACTAGCTTCTCTGCAAGGCGTTTTGCGAGTCGCAATTCTTGCCGCTCCAACTCAATAGTGAGGTGAATGAGACCGCTTGAGACTTTCAGAAATTAACGAATATTGAGACCACTCCACTTGAAGAAATTGAAGCGCAATTCACTTCCTCTTCATCAAGCTCACGATTACCACAGATTAGTAGTTATGTCTACGAATAGAACTCGTACTTCCCCCGAATCAGTGAGGTGGTGTTGCCATACAAAGGTTTTGATATTTTATGGGACCATTGATCCGAGCTATTGTCTCATGCCGCGCACACACCGCGCCAAGGAAGGGTTTATTGGCCCGGTGTGGACGGGCCAACGAACGTTCGATGCCGGCGATCCGAAGCGAGGCGGCAACATCAAAGGGATTCGACCATTCAATTGAATCCGGTGTGGACGGTCGCCGAACGGCCAACGAACGAACGGTCCGAATTACGATAATTTGTATCTTTCTTTGATATTTTCGATCCAATATTATTAAACAACTATTCAGAATATAGAGAAGAAATTATCTAAAATTGACAAATAATGCCAACGATCGTTGGCCTTCGTCGGCCCGGTGTGTACGCGGCATCATTCACATTCAGCCCTTGTTGCTGCCCCTCGCGCTGCCGGAAATAATTCCCTAAATTATACTACAGCAGGATCGAGAGGAGTGTGTGTTCACATACTGCCCTATTATTTACATCCCTTTGAGTTTCGGCAATGGCAGACTTCGAAAAAATGGCAGCCTCCGTGCTGTGTATTTTTGCGATACATAATGTTTCAATCATTCTGATCAATTTGAAATTTTTATACGCATTTCTTTCTTCGATTTTGAATACTTATTGAACAAAGTTGCTCCTAATATCGCATCGCCAAACAAGACACTCATTCTCCTCTCAGCGAGTACGAGCGATGGAGCAGAATGTGAACACGCACTGTCGCTAGCGCTGCAGGTCCTTTGACTTCCGCACAAAAACCGTTCTTTTGGGGAGCGCCGGGCAGCGCGAGTGGCAATGGCAGTGACATGAGAAGTATCGTATTTACATACTCGTCTTGCCAACTTCCCTGCTCACTTCGGCTGTATATTAAAGCCCCATTTACACACCACGTCGCAGCGTTAAAATGCGGTCAAGCAGTGGTTACGTGTGAATTGTACTATTAAGTAGAGAGTGAGACTTTTCAATACAAAATATGCGCCCTCACGTGTTGTGTTGTGGTTGTGGTACGTGTGAAACAACCCTTACCGGAACGCGGCATGGCGACATGAACCCCTATTTAAAAAAAAAGATTGGCAGTTACTATACCCCGTTCGCGTTAAGAAAATAGTGACTCATCAGTGCAACTGCAGGGTAAGGGCGTATTCATAATGGAGAGAAATTAAACATTTTTTTCAAATCCTTAAATAAGTGTAATAGAAAAATAATAAAATATCAGTGATTTTACACATGTTATAAAATATTCATTATAATTAATAATTAAAAATGTCAATTTAAACTAATATTAGTATTTTTTAATGTCAACTTAAACGCTATATTAGTAGAGTAACACATTTCAACAAATGGTAAAAAAATAAATACTAAAATAAATAAAAATACAAAATTGTCTTAAAACTAAGTACTTAAATCGCTAATCACTATCGCTAGATTCGTCCCTTACATTTATTACAAATGAATTTTGTTCTGCGTATTCCATGACGTCATCCAAATTCCACATGGTATTTTCTTCGCGTATCACGTGGTCGCAGCATTTCTTCCACCGATCGGCGTCTACTAACGCGATTGCGTCATAAAATAATTTTTTTACGTCACTCATTTTGAATGTAGTATAAGCCATCTTGGAAAGCTTGTCTTTTATTCTTGACTGTTGTATCCAACCACACTTTTGTTTTTACGTGTCCGGCGTTTACCCACGTTTCGTCGAGATAGTAAATGGTTCTATTAGCGTTTCTATATTCTTTTATTTGTCTTAAGTATTTTCGCCTCCATAAAACAATATCTTCTCTTTCCACTAACAATGTTCTACTATCTTGTTTATTGAAATCAAAACCAAGCTCGTGCAGTATTTTGTGAAGTGTTGTACGTTTGAAAACAGGAATTTCTTCATCAGCTTCGCAAAGTGTCATTATTTTGTCCAATGTTGGATACTCGTTATTGAAATATAAAGAGTGTACTTTTCTCCTTATGGCACATTTGTCGAGTTCATCTAATTTATCGACCGTGGATAGTCGAGCTCTTTTTTTCACTGGTGATTTCAATATATTAGTTTCTTTTTGCTCTTTGATAATTTTATAAACAGTATTTTCGGACACACCGCATGCACTTGCAGTTTTAATTACTATGCTCTCCACAGTCTCATTTAAATCAGTCTTTTTGAAATACTTAAAAACATTGTAAATTACGCGTCTCTCTCCGCTATGTATAATTGATCCACTTTTATTTTTTTTAATGGGTGAGATATCCATTTTCCAAAAATTTTAAACAAGTAATACGCAAAATACACAACCGATCTCTTCGAAGGTCTGACTGCAACTGAGCACTGTGAACTCGCCTTACTAATTTCTAGCGTTCTAATTGGCTAGGGGGCGTGGCTTGGCCGGCAGTCGGTGATGAGTCACTATTTTCTTAACGCGAACAGGGTATAGTGTTGGCGCCGTGAGCGTGCTTATAATCATTCCGAATCAAAAACGCGCTCACACGGTCGTGAGCGTGACAATCAATTCGGGACACTTATGAGCGTTGTGAACGCTGTGAGCGCTTTGAGCGCAATACGGAACGTACCCTATTTCGAATCTGTCACACTGACAAATATAAAATCAATCAAAACAAAAATAGCCATTGAATGCATTGATCAAGAGAAATATATTAGCAAAGCAGAATACTGAACAAAAAACTGTTAATAACGCATGAATAACGTGTACCTAAGTATAATTATATTTTTAGGCATTGAGGGGTCGAGGAAGAAGAACAATATCTCTTTAATTGAAGCTGAAGCCTGAATTCCTAATACCTACTCTGAAAATAAAGAGTGGATGTAAAATCAAGCAGCAAAAGTGTTTTCTGCTCAGTTGGCGTTCGGAGATTTTGCGCTAAAAGGACCAAGGTTTTCAAAACTGTACGATTTTTACGGCCAGTGGTTATAACTTGCAAGTTTGACCGACGGGAAAACAATGCTTTTGTAAGGAACTTTGTTCATAATTATATTCATTAAATTACCTTGAATTTGTAGGTTATAAGAAAACATTTTAGTTTGATTTTGGTCATGTTTCAGGACAAGGGTTGTAAAACACCAAGGGCCCATTTTGAAAATAAAATTTGCTGTTTCATTTAATATCAAAATGAATTACAATACCGACATACACAGTGGAGAATATAGCATCGATGATTCTGCAAAGGTACGCTTTAAATTCAAAATTGATAAAGCAAGTAACTGTGTAATACCAGCCTTACAAGCAACGAAGCACAATTTGGCAAAAAACTCAACAGTCAAAATAGTTGTGTGCTGTCCAGTTCTTAATTATTCTGAGCAATGGGTTTGCACAGATGACAATTACTGGAATGAAATGGGAGAGTTATCTCACGAGTCTTCTTATAGAGAAGTGAATATTTATCAAATAGAAATAGACATAAATGTTTGTAGGGAACAGTTGATTTTTCCAAGTTTATACGAAGATATGGAGCTTAGTGACTTCAAGTTGAGCACGCCTGAAGGTAGTGTAGCTGTGCACAAATCGTGCTTAGCTGCTCACAGTGATGTATTCAAGACTATGTTCAGTGGAGTGTGGCAGGAGACATCAATAGATAGTATAGAGCTAGAAGGTGTAACTTTGGAGACCCTTCAGCAGTTCAAGGACTACCTGTACCTGGGGAGCCTCCCTGAAGACGGTCTCCGCCCCCTCCTACTGCTAGCCAATTATTACCTAATACAAAATCTTGAAGCAGAATGCATATCAAAACTAGTAAAAACCATCACACCGGAGAATTTTTACAGTCTCTTGGAATTTGCCTTTGAGAACAAAGTATCTGAATTGACATTCACGATTCTACGAAAAACACCAAGATTGGATGGTGTCATTGAAAGAGCCCATCAAATCATGAAGAAAAAGCAGATTGCAAAGCAAACTAACTGATAGAGAATCTTTTTAAGAAATGCATGAATAGTTGAATTTTTACTGTTTGATCTCTTCTACTGTTCTATTTAGAAATGTTCTTTGTAAAGTATTATTTTGAGGGTATTTAACTTATTGTTTAACATATACATGAAATTGGTCCTATGAAATTATGTAATTTGAAATATTTATAAAATGAGGTTTGTAAACAGGTTACTAGGGGTTACAAAAGTAGCACCAGTATGAGTTGAACTAATTGCTATGCAGCTTGAAAGGAACTTTCAGTACATTGTATAAGTAAAATGCCTTAATAATCCAACATCTGGTGGATTTTTTGCTTTCAATGCTTTTTATATACCTATTAAATTAAAAATCCACCAGATGTGTTGATAACCATCCATGGCAGTGTATGTGTACACTTTGTATGGTATCATACTGAACTACAGTCAGAGTGCTCAATTTTTTAAAAGTTATTATTGACTTTCAAAACTGTAATAATTTATTGAAATCAACTAACTAATTGGGTGAGGATTTTACTTATGTATTTTATTGTATTTTAGTTTTTGCACATCTGGCGGATTTTTTTCTTTCGAATTTCGATGCTTTTTTAATTTATGAAATTAAAGAATTTACCAGATGTTGGATAACCGTCGCAATATATGTATACACTTTGTAAGTGTATGTAGGATGTCTGTAGGTATTATACCAACTTACAGTCAAAGTGCTCAATTTTTAAAAAGTTAAGTGACTGCAGAGCAGTTTGACTTTCAAAACTGGATTTTTTTATTTAATCAATGAAATGAACTGATTGGGTGAAGATTTTACTTATGTTATGTATTTTAGTTTTTGCTAAATTAAACAATTTATACTCCCTTTTTTTACACTTAAAATTAACATTTCTTTCTCACATAGATATGCAACTGTTTTTTTTACCACTAGATAAGGGTATACATTTGAAATGCTGCTCCGAGCTGATATAAGTGAAATTTGTTAGACTTATGGTGAGAACTAGGATTGACAGGCAGTACCTAGGCACTTCTGGATAAAATGATATTGAAAATTGTATCTGTACCTACCTAATTTTCATGCTTTTAGTGAAATTTGGATAATCGTTCATTATACTTATTTCTTCTGAAAGGTATAAGGCTAATAAAATAACGGCTACCTCGAAGTAAACAGGTACAGACCCGGCAAGGATCTTGAGCGCGAGCGGAGAGCGAAAGTAGAGGGGATTTCTGCGTATATTTACGACTGAAGGGCTAATATGCCATAGCGCCCGCTGCGTTCCGCTCCCTTCTGCCGATGAGACCTTATTTTCGACTTCTGCGCATCGAAGGCCACCGCTCAAGTACCGTGCGCATGCCTATATTAAGGTATCGTCCAACCCCCCTCCCAGAAACGCGCCGGGGAAGATACCTTTACTCAGCAGTGGGTGGATGTAGGCTGATGCGATAGATATTTATTAACATGTTTGGACTTTAAACCCGGCTCGCACCTCTAAGTTTACTTATGTGCGAAATTAAATTTGAATTTACCACGTTTCGTATAGCGAAACGAGCTCGTGTGGCGTGGGTTATTGATAGGCCTCGCTGTGTAAACCCACCATTATATTTCATCTGTCACTGTCTGTCACTTCATCTTCTAATCTGTGCGCACGTGAAGTGAAAAAACTTTTACTTGTTATATTGAAAACATTATCCATGAGAAGGATGTCTACTATCCGAAAATATATCGGTATGTCTCGCGTTGAACGAATAACTTGGTCATTTTGTTTGAACTATTGCTCTGAGGTTTCTGCATGCCTTCAGATATCGGTGCTAACTTGACGGACGAGATGTACCAAGGAGTTTACCACGGATCAAAGAAGCATGAACCGGACTTGGATAAGGTGTTAGCTCGCAGCTGGGATTCAGGAATGGATAAGATGTTAATAACTGGAGGAAGCTTAAGCGACAGCAAGAAAGCCCTTGATTTGTCTCGTATAGATTGTAAGTTTTCTCATGTTTTCTAAATTTTACTGACTCCTAGGCAGTAACGTACTTTGTTGGTGGCCACAAGGCAAACCGCGCAAGATTTTAAATGTTGGTTGCAAGTTGGTTGAAAGTAACAATACAAACTTAAACAGCTGTACTTTTGAGGTGAATTTCAACAGTAACTGCCTACATGCAGGGACAATTTTGAGCGTAGATAATCTCTGGTAGATTCTGTGTAATGTTTTTGAGATATTTGTATAGTCTGGTAATGTAATGGTAGAAATAACTAATTTCAGCTCGATTATTCTCTACTGTAGGATGCCACCCGACAAGGTGTACGGAGTTTGTTGCTGATCCGGAGGCATATTTAAGCAGTCTGAAAACTTTAATACAAGCAAATAAGGACAAAGTAGTTGCTATCGGCGAATGTGGATTGGACTATGAGAGGTTGCATTTCTGTGATAAGGAAATCCAACTGAAGTAAGTTTGTGTACTAATTTTGTATATTTATTTATACAATCTCAGAAATGGCTAACAATTTTCATGACATTTGCAATATTTTTTATTTTATTATTTAATATGCAATATTTCAAAACTCATAAGCAAACAAAAATTGGCAGTTGGCTAAGCCAACCAATTCCAACATCAAATTCTTTTGACATCTTAAATCTGGTAGGTGATACTGAAGAAGTCATAAGTAGCCAAATCAAAGAAAAGACCCCAAAACCTCCACCCATATTTGTTGATGGAGTAGAAAACGTCAAACCTCTGAAACAAGTTCTAGAGGAGCATGCGCCAAAGAACTACGAACTTAAAATTCTAAGTGACAATAAAGTTAAAATTATGCTCAAAACGTTGGAATCATACAAGGAAATAGAGAAACAGCTAGAAATGAGAGATACTAACTTCTACTCGTATAAACCCAAGCAAGAACGCGCCTTTAAAGTGGTGTTGAAAAACATCCACGCCTCTACAGACTTAATAGATATTAAAGAAGCACTAACAGAACTGGGACACACAGCGGTTAACATATGGAACATAAAACAGCGAGTAACCAAAAAAGCACTGCACATGTTTATCGTAGAGCTGGCTCCACATGCTAACAATAAAGAAATATACAAAATTAAGAGCTTGCTAAACTGCCGGGTAGCGGTGGAACCGCCAAGACCAGTACGCAGCATACCCCAGTGCGCTAATTGCCAACAGTACGGCCATACAAAGACTTACTGTCACTGCAAACCGAAGTGCATTAAATGTGCCGGAAACCACTCCTCCATCAGCTGTGCCCGAAAGGAAAGGTCAGATTCAGTCAAATGCGCTCTATGTAGCGGAAATCACCCAGCCAACTATAAAGGCTGCAGTGTATATAAAGACCTCCAAAAAGAAAAGTATCCGCCTCTTAGAAAAAAAAGAATTGAGCGTATCTTAGACGCCCAGAAAACAGAGGAGACTACGACGTCCAACAAAACTAAAAATACAAATCACAACGGAACGCATAGTTATGCAGATTCTCTTAAATTCAAACCCCAACCGACATATAACGAAAATTCGACTGACATGAGACAACTACTTGACATGTGCAAACAAATTATGCACCAGATGTGCACTATGACAAATCTCTTATCAAATCTAATGTCCGCACTTTCCCAAAATTCAACCCGCTCAAATTAGCTCAATGGAACGCCAATGGGCTGACAAAACACTCACTAGAAGTTAAAAATTTTCTTGACATAAATGATATAGATATAATGCTTATCTCGGAAACCCACTTTACAAACAAAAGCTACCTTAATATACCGAAATATAAACTATACCACACAATGCATCCGGATGGTAAAGCGCACGGCGGCTCTGCAATACTAATAAAAGAAAATATCAAACACAACGCAACACATCGTTACTGCAAAGAAAAAATACAGGCCACTAGCGTCACTGTAGAAGATTCTAGAGGCGAACTTACTATAACCGCCCTATACATCCCTCCAAAACATAACATGAAAAGCGAAGATTATTTATCATTCTTTGAATCACTTGGACACCGTTTTATCGCATGCGGCGACTACAATGCGAAGCACACTACATGGGGCTCACGATTAACCACAAGCAAGGGACGCGAACTCCTGAAAACAATAGAATCGCTCAAACTTAACGTTGCCTCGACTGGGGAGCCAACTTATTGGCCGACAGACCCCAATAAAAAGCCAGACCTGGTGGACTTCTTAGTAGCTAAAGGGATACCCAGCTCCTCCTTAAAGTGCAAATCAAGTTTGGAACTAACCTCCGACCACTCTCCAGTAATCGTTTTGGTGGACTATGCACCTGTACTTTCGACAAAAAACTGTACTCTCCACTCAAAGAGAACAAACTGGCCATTATTCCGAGATCTTGTCGAGGAGTATCTTAACTGCCAGATACCGCTAAAGACACATGAAGATATTGACGACGCTCTTGAACAGTTTAACTGGAGCATTCAGAAAGCTGCATGGGCCGCCACCCCACCTCAAAAGACCTCAAACGAGACATATAGATATCCTAATCACATTCTGGAATTACTGAAAGAAAAACGAGAAATAAGGAAGCTCTGGCAGCTGACAAGATATCCTAGCCACAAACGAATGTTCAACAAAAAAGCATCTGACTTAAAAGAAGCCCTCACAGAGTTTAGAAACCGCGGAATAGAAAAATACCTCTCAAAACTTGACGCAACCAAAGCAACTAACTACTCTCTCTGGAAAGCGACCAAGAACATAAAAAGACATATCATACATCAAGCTCCCTTACGGAAACCTGATGGAGACTGGGCAAAAAACGATTCAGATAAAGCGCATACTTTTGCAACTCATCTACGCACAGTCTTCACAGCAAATGAAGATCTGGGGTCAACAAAGGTTAATGAGGTTTCGAGACACCTAAATCAGACCGAAACTACCTCACTCGATGGATCCCTTGACGCAACTATCAAAAAAGTTACGAAAACTGAAGTGGCTACGATAATAAAAAAACTAAATGTCCACAAAGCACCCGGGTATGACCTCATCACTGCTACAGTTTTGAGAGAGCTACCGGATATTGGAATCCAATTCCTAACTCAACTTTATAATGCGATCTTTAGGGAAAAGTATGTACCACCACAATGGAAGGTAGCTGAAATACTAGTAATACCGAAACCTGGGAAAGACCCAACCGATGTTAAATCCTACCGGCCAATAAGTCTTTTACCTGTAGCTTCGAAGGTAATGGAAATATTATTTCTAAACCGTGTTTCCACCAAAGTCAAGGATGCTAACATAATACCAGACCATCAATTTGGGTTTAGACAAGCTCATGGCACAATCGAGCAAGTCCACAGACTGGTAGAGCAAATTAATTATGCATACGAACACAAGCAATATGTCTCCGCAGCCTTCTTAGACATCTCTCAGGCTTTTGACCGCGTGTGGCACAACGGACTGCTCTTTAAAGTGTCAAATCAACTACCTAAAGACTACTTCAAGTTCATTGAATCTTACCTCTACAAGCGACACTTCTATGTAAAACATGGTGACTCGAAAACAAACTTACAAATTATCGAAGCAGGGGTGCCACAGGGAAGCGTGTTGGGCCCAATGCTATACCTAATTTACACCTCTGACCTACCAGATGCTACAAATGTTCTAACTGGAACGTTTGCAGATGACACGGCAGTCCTGGCAATGGACGAATCCTCAGTGATAGCATCCAGTAAACTACAAAGCAGCCTATGCAAAATAATTGACTGGCTAAAAGACTGGCGGATTAAAGCAAATGAGTCGAAGTCTGTTCACGTCACCTTCACTCTAAGAAGAGAATCATGCCCCGCAGTGCTCCTTAACAATACTCAAATACCTCAAGCCGACTCAGTAAGATACCTGGGTATTTACCTTGATCGTCGCCTAACATGGACGAAGCACATATTTACGAAAAGAAAAGCTCTGGGTGCACAACTCCGAAATCTGTATTGGCTAATGAAGCGTAACTCTCAGCTCTCCTTAGAAAACAAACTACGCATCTACAAATGCATTCTAAAACCGATATGGACGTATGGGTTACAACTGTGGGGCACTGCCTCTAATTCAAACCTTGAGATTCTACAGCGATTCCAATCGAAAACCTTACGCATGATCACAAATGCTCCATGGTGCATGAGAAACGAACGGCTACACCGCGAGTTGAGAGTCTCAACAGTAAAGCAAGAAGTCTCAGATTCCCTCAAAAAGTATCACCACAGAATGAAATTGCACCCGAACATTCTGGCCAGAGGTTTAATGAATGAACCACCCAACAAAACATTTAAAAGATTGAAGAGACGTGCACCACAGGATCTTATGCAGTAAAACATGAGACTGTACCAACACATGGGCACATCACTGGACAGTGCTCCATACGCGACCTCACCACACACTTAAAATCCAGCTAAATGTCACCTAGACAGATCGCAGGAATAAAAGGAGATAAAAAAAAAAAAAAAAAAATTTGCAATATAAGAGTTTACTGGTGCAATAAAACTACCTTTAGCTCTCAATCTAGCTCAGTCCATATTGAGAAAACTAATTTTTAGCTATTTTCATTTGAGCACAGTTAGGTCTTACATGTACTTATTATATTATATCAGTTTATAGTAAGTATACAGTTACTGTTCAAATACATAACCAAAGTTGAGTAAAACTTCAAAATTTGGTCGCTATGAGCAATTTGCATAATTCAATTAAGTAATGACATTACTGTTATGTCTCATATCAATAACAGCTTAGTCTTTCCTTTGTTCATAATTTATGATGAAAATACTGTTAAAATATACAGCACATTATAAAGGCTACCATCACTTTTCAGATATTTTGAATACCAACTGCAGCTGAGTCGAGAGTTTGACTTGCCCCTGTTTCTACACTGTCGCGCGGCAGCAGATGATCTGGTTGAGATCTTGAGCCATAATAAGGACTCCATACTAGGAGGCGTCGTACACTCATTTGATGGTTCACTGGAGGCCTTGGACAAGATACTGGCTTTAGGAATGTATATAGGCATCAATGGATGGTGGGTTTATTGGTATTTAATAGTGATTGTTTTATTAAATTTCCTGGTGGCCTAGTGGTTCGACCTACCGCCTCTCACGCCGAGGGTTGGGGGTTCGATTTGGGTTTACTTACGTGCGAAATTCAATTTGAATTTACTACTGAGCTTTTCGGTGATCATGAGGAAACCTGCACGCATCTGCGAAGTAATTCAAGGATGTGTGTGAAGTCCCCAATCCGCACTGGGCCTGCGTGGGGACTATAGCCCAAACCCTCTCACGATGAGGGGAGGCCTACCCCAGCAGTGGGACGCAAATAGGCTGTAGTAGTATTATTAAATTATTACTCTAAGGCTGAGAAAGACAGTAATACCCCATTTATTTATAAGTTCATTGCCCAATAAAAAAAATACAATTTGCAGTAATGTCAACATACTACCAGTCAACCATGACACAGGGCGGACACGAGCTATAAAAGAACCATTTCGTACACAATTCGAATGAAGCGTCCATGTTTGCGTGCGAGGACGCCTGTAGACTTGTAAATCTGTGTGTACCAACTACGCGGGCCAGTGATCCACCCTCCATCTCCGGATGAAATAAATGACGGTAATGGCGAATAGGGCGCGAGTTGCGCGCCGGCTAGATTCAGGCGGTTGATTCCGTGGCCATTCTGTATGTAGTACTATTAAATATTCTGTGACAATAATCTCATTTCATATTTCTTCTACTACCTTTATCTTTTCTAGCTCTCTAAGAACTGAAGATAATCTGGCAGTGGCAGCAAAAATCCCCCTGGACAGACTGATGATAGAGACGGATTGCCCGTGGTGTGAGGTGAAGCCAACGCATCCTGGCTTTAAGCATGTGGTCACCAAGTTCCCTTCAGTTAAAAAGGAGAAATACTCGGTTAGTTCGGAGCACCAAGTTAAAGGCAGAAATGAACCTGTGAATATTGTGTAAGTATTGAAGTAACTTCCATGAAATAAAACATGACTATTGTAAGTTTCAAAGGCCAGTCAGGCGCATCTCTTTGACTTCACATTCCTGAATGAAATCCAATATTTAACAAGCATCTGTATATTTTAACCCAGAATAAATACCTTGTTTACAGACATGTATTGGAGATACTAGCAGCAATCCGGAACGAAAATATCGGCCAACTGGCAGACGCAGTTTACAACAACACCACAAAGTTATTTTTTCCTAATAAATAATATCTCGACGTAAAATTGCATAGGCGTATCATTATGCCAACCTCAAATTTTCTTCCATTGTCCGCGTGGAATTTGGTTATGGTTCTCGCGGGAACTATGCATTTTTCTGGGATAAAAACTAGCCTGTGTCGTTCCCCATAACTCTTTTTAACTATCTTCATCTTTGAGTATATAGCCACTGGAGATGCCATAACGTCAACTCTTCGAACAAATTTTTTCGCCACTTTTAGCGGGGGGCGAGGTAAACACGTACAGCACACCACCAAACGACGCAGAACTCAACAGACACAAATTTTGCTGTTGCGATAAACGCACACTACAAAAAAAAAACAACACATCAAAAAATACCCGTCCACAGATAGAGTTTTCACGTAACTATGCAGCATACATATGAAAAAAGACTAGTGATGTGACACATCTGAAGAATGAGTCAAATCAGATAGATGAATGAACTGAATTATTTTATAGTATTTTATTTTATAATAAAATTGTTATAGTGGAAATTCTGTACATTGAAGATACCCTAAAATATATAAGTTTGTATGTATGTATGTCTGTATCTGTATTTGTGTCCTTAGCCCACACACGGTTTTTTAACTGTGGAATGAACTGTTGCCAGCAGTTTCCGGGCGGATACATATATAAAAAAATTAAAGTAGATTGGTATTTGAAGCCGTGGTGGCCTAGTGGTTCGACCTGCCGTCTCTCATGCAGATGGTCGGGGGTTCCATTCCGGCTCGCACCTCTAAGTTTACTTATGTGCGAAATTCAATTTGTATTTACCACTGAGCTTTTCGGTGAAGGAAAACATCGTGAGGAAACCTGCACGCATCTGCAAAGTAATTTAAAGACGTGTTTGAAGTCCCCAATCCGCACTGGGCCCGCGTGGGGACTATAGCCCAACCCTCTCGTGATGAGAGGAGGCCTGTGCCTAGCAGTGGGACGCAAATAGGCTGTAGTATTAGGTATTTGTAAGAGCCTATGTACATGAAATCTATATATCTATATATATATAACAAGAAACTGACTGACTTATTGACTGTTTGACTTACTGACTGGCTGATCGATCAACGCAGAGCCGAATCTACTGGTCGTAGAGAGCTGAAATTTGGAATGCAGATTCCATAGGGAATGTAGGGGAGCAATCTAAGAGAGGATTTCCCGAAATTCCCACAGGAACGGAAAAAAACGGGATTTTACATTTTAATATTTCTGCGCATATGAAGTTGCGGGGAAAAGCTACTTATGTTATAACTACCCTTTTACCCGCTACTTCGTCCGTATGTACTAAGAATTCAGGCAGCGAATGGTTCTATACATAGCGATAGTTATAGGAAACCAAAAACGAAACATTGTATTTTCCCACGGGAATAAGATGTTTTCCCGTGGTAAACAGGAGCCTATGTCACCTTCCAGCCTTCCAACTAACCCTAAACAAAAAATCACGATATAAAACCTTTCCGTTGCGATGTGAAGGAAGGACAAACAAATAAACTTTCCCATTTATTAACCGACTTCAAAAAACGGAGGAGGTTCTCAATTCGTCGGAATCTTTTTTTTTGTATGTATTCACCAAAAATAAATAGAAAACGTGAACCGATTTCGATTATTCTTTTTTTGTTCGAAAGGTGTACCACCTTCCAAGTTGGTTCCATATTAATTTGGTTCAGTTCTGATGATGGGATCCATGAGAAAATGAGGGAACTCCTCGAAATTTGCTAGCACATAGATGGATTTTGGTGTCAATTTCGAAGACTTCAGAGTTACTTATGTACTTCTATAGTAATGTTTAGAAACTGTACCTACCCGAAAAAAAAATGAAATAAAAAAATATAAACCGCCTTCAAACTTCGACAGACTGCGAAGTCGATGTCAAGTGAACCGACCCAAAGAAATGATAATCATATAGTGAACTTGACATTGACATCGCAGTCTGTCGGAGTTTGAAGGCAGTTTTTATTTTTCTATTTAAAAAAATTATAATACTAGCATCTGCCCGCGACTTCACCCGTGTGGAATTCGATTATCGCGTTCCCGCGGGAACTATGCGTTTTTCCGGGATGAAAAGTTGCCTAAGTCCTTTCCCGGGACCCCAACTATCTGCTTGCCAGATTTCATCTCAATCGGTCCAGCGGTTGAAGCGTGAAGAGGTAAGTAACAGACAGACAGAGTTACTTTCGCATTTATAACATTAATATGGATAGTATGGTAGTATGGGCCCGCGTGGGGACTATAGCCCAAACCCTCTCATGATGAGGGGAGGCCTGTGCCCAGCAGTGGGACGCAAATAGGCTGTAGTAGTAGTAGTAGTATGGATAAGGGTCGTCAGCAAAATGACCCGACTAGATAACTCGTGTCGGTTTCCAAGAATTCTCCTTTATATAGGGATCCTTTGAAAAACTAAAAGGATTATATGAAATAATGTATATAAATAATAGTATATGCATTACACATCACTCGTAGTCCCCAACAAAATATTGTATTCCTTTTACCTAGATCTATATATTTGCCAATATTTCTTTTTAAGATCAGAATAAAATTCAAGATCGATGTCCAGAGAAAAGTAATATTCACCTTCCAGGATTTAAATGTAACAAACATCTAAACTTATCTACTGTTTAATGGAATATGCAATAAAAAACTGACTATTAAATAAACCTCACTGATTGAATGAATGAATGATTCACTCAAAAGTTGAGTCGCTTTTTTGACTTTTGTCACATCCCTAGACCGATTCGCTCCCATTCATGTTTACATTTTTCTGACGTTTACGTATCGCAAAAGTTTTTTCTTTAAATAGAGATTTTACTTCAATACACATTTAATAGTTAGTAAAAATACTTAACTATGATAGGAAACGCGATTTTGTTGCGAATTTGAGCGATCAGATCGCCTTATACACGAGAATACCGCACAAGACACCATTTTTCAGGAGAAACGTCTCGCGTCACGGAACGATGCAAAATGGCGGTTAAGCGACATTCAAGTGGGTTTATATAAAGACGTTGAACAGTTGAACCATGTACTTTGCCGGAGGGGATCGCCCATGTATGGCATCTCCAGTGGCTATATACTCAAAGATCTTCATACCAAATTAAATCTTTCAGTTTAAGCTTGAAAAGGTAACAGATAGACAAGAGTTACTTCGCATTGATAATATTAGGCTATCGTATTTCTGTCTCATAATCATTTGTGATAGAATGAACAACACAACTACGAAAATCACTAACAATATTTTATTGTGACTTAAAGTAATTTCATACAGCACAACATTTATACTAAATCAGGCTATGGCTTAAATAGATATTGAAATCGCTAATTAAAGTGTTTTAAAGAGCAGAAGAATGTGGATTCAAAGATGGTTATTTTAACAATACACTAAAATGTCCATATTCAATGATATAGACCTTTTTAAAGTTCATTGGATGTTCAGAAATCAAATTTGCTTAATTATACGTACATAAGGATATCTTTAGCACAGAATTCAGGAATTTACACATTGGACAATGGTAAAACAAATCATTCCCTATTTTAAAATATGTTCAAACACACGATTAACACAAATAAATATACACACTTTAAAAAACTTAGTGCTAATAACAGCTACATAATAAGCAAGTCTTAACAGTCGATTTTATAAAATATAAATTTTAATTCCAGCTCATGCAATTTGATACATATTTGTGAAATAGATAATCAAAATAAATTGATATACATACTGACATTTATGTTAAAATTAAAACTTGAAATAAATCTAATATTTCATCCCCCTTTGGTCTTAAATTTACAGAAAAATAGAATTTCAATAAACTTCAGAATGAAATGCCTTAGGAATGTTCGTTTACATCAAAAATACTGGTAAATGCATTCATACAACTACAATTTTGATTATTTGTCATGGACGTTTATTTCGAAATTTGATGATATGATTTTGAATTTCCATAAGTATATAAATATGGTGTTATTGTTCGTTGTAACTGTTTAAATTACATGAATAATTATTGTACTCAATTTATAATTTGTCGAGGGCATTTTAATAAATGAATGTACAGTACTTTAATATACATAATATGCAGTGGAAGGATTGTCTGAGGATTTAGATTATCACAACATTTGTGCTAATTTATAACAATTAAAAATGAGAACATATTAGTAAAGGGAAAAGCAAGTCCGTGTTGTCGGATTTTAATTTGTACATCTAGTGTGCATAAGGACATGCCAGTTTCATGATTGTGCTTGTTCCAATTTATTACTTTACCAGAGATGTTAATCTATGATAGTGAAATCGTAAATACTTTAGTAGAAGCATGAATAAAATAATGGTTTTGTAAACATTTACAAGTAATCCACAAAAATGACAATATACGATACTGTAGGCACACAATTCTATACTGAGATAAGGGAGTACATGAGAAATGATCGTCCGCACTCTCCCCGTGGGCATGCCTTAGAAATGTGCCTGTTAAAATAATTCCGAAACTTATATTAAGTTTATGGGTATGCAATTTCATGGACCAGCCTGTTATTGACAGCAATGCAAGTGACTGATATAAATATCCCCATTATTTTCGGCAGTCGGCACTCTTGTATCTATCTTTTTCATATATATAAAACAAGAAACTGATTGACTGACTGATCGATCAACGCAAAGCCGAAATTACTGGTGGTAGAAAGCTCAAAATTGGCATGTAGGTGCCTTGGGGATTTCTACATTTTAATGTTTACGCGCGCACGAAGTCGCGGGCAACACCTGGTACATAATATAAACACAAATTGCTAGCTCAAGTTAAAGTAAATTATAATCTCAAACATTCCTCCATCCACTTTAATAGTAAAGTATTAAAATACCGCACTGTTTTGGAGCTGGAGCTCAGTTCAGGGTATTTCGGAGTACACGTTCACCTGTTGCCGGAACCAGTGGAAGTACGAGGAGACATGGAACTTCGTCACATTAAGGGCACTCTCCGTTTTGTTCTGCAGGATCTCAGGAGCCCATTCACCACTGTAAATAACAATTTGATTTTGTAGATCAAAGTTCCTATGCACTAGGTCTATGGATTCTTGAATCATTTCATAATGGGTAAGTAATTATTAGAACAAGTAAAATACTTACACAAAAACTTTAGTCTTCAAGTATTCAGAGGTGAAAAGGTAATATTCGCTGGAATACTTCTTAACAAATTCGAAAGCCGTCGTGGCGTATCCTTGCACACTGTCTATTAGTCCTGGAGCATAATGCTCAATAGTGGCGACAACTACTGGTGTCTTTTCAACCACATACTCCCTTACATTCCCGTATAAGACACCAGCTTTCTTTGCTCCGATTATGATGAAGTCCTTAGACAGTTGTGCGTACGGTTTGGCTATTTCTGATGCCTGGGTGTAATATATTGGAGTGTTGGTCTCCAACCAGAGATAGCCTCGAGCTGACGCCGATAAAGATTTCTGCCATGCTCTTTGACTCTGCTCAAGGACTCCCAAGTCGTTTAGAAGCTGCCCTGTTGCGCTTTCTGTAAAAAAAGTCGATATTTTACTCAATATAAATCTTACACTTGAATGTTGCCTACTGTACGGTCACGGAATATTTAATAGTACTACATACAGAATGGCCACGGAATCACCCGCATGAATCTAGCCGGCGCGTAACTCCCGCCCAACTAGCTTTTATCGAGAGTGAATAATTGGCCCGCGTAGTGGTACACACACATTTACAAGTGTACAGACGCCCTCACACGCAACATTTGACACTTCATTCGAATTGTGTTCGAAATCGTGCTTTATGGCACTGGTCCCACTGCGAGCGAGTAAACTATGAGCTATCGGCTATAAAAACGAACAAAAGACAAGCACTCCCGTGTAAATAAAAGAGACACGGCGATGTTTATAGTTACTCGCCCGGTGTCGGTTATAGTCGCTCGCGGTGGGACCAGTGCCTATAGGCCGTGTCCACCGTGTGGTACGGTCTACCAATTAAAGTATCACATCTTCCTTTTGTTCCACCTATCTGTCCTAAAGTTTTGTCTTCTCCGGCTATGTCAGTATCTCGTCAGCCAGTCAGTCGTGTCAGTAAAAAGGCTGGACGCTGCAACACCTACATTGTTCTAGCCAGTATACTATGTAGCTTTCATAAATCATAATTTACTGTAATCTAGATAGTGCATGCATGTGTCAATATTGACGATAAATTTGTAACAAAGATAACAAATATGGGCAATGGTTCATACCAGTCCTAATCAATTTTCAATGTGCCTTTGAAAACAAAGTTTCTTATCTCACTTGTACTCATTAATATCGAAGATATTTTCCTGTAGGTTAATTGAGTTCAACAGATAAATAAATGGCATCATCAAAATCTGTAATATTTTTGTCTAATTAATGTGTAATAAACACCTCTATACACATATCTGAATAGCCAAAAATTTTGAATGGCGTTATCAGAATGGATTGGGTGTACCTAGTTAATTTATTGTAACAATAACTATTACGCAATACAACTAACTATTACGTAGCTACAATATAGACAAAAGTTATTATTGAGTTCACCACTCACTCGGGAAGTTTCCGTTGACCCTTGACACATCATAGGCCACCAGTCCCACAATGCTGAAGAGTAAGATGAAGCTCGCCCACAGCCAAGGGAATCTTCTAGTGCTCGTCATTCTGTCTAGAATATCCTGAAAATTATAAAAACACTGCTTTTAACCTTCGTAAACTCAAAATCAATGCCAAAATTTAGAGGATGTTTTTATTTATCTTGGGAGTTATCAATAAAATATTTGTATTTGAACATTTTGATACATGTAGTGTTTCGGACCTTCTTTTAATCTTACAGTGCCTATACTGCAATCTACTTTATATCTTTATTGGTGACAGTAAAGATTATATGTTATCTAATTTTACAATGAATATTAATTTTGTATGAGGATCAGCAAAGCTCAAAGTGAAACTTCTATGGATAACAGCAGTATCACATTTTTCAGAAATACTATTTTTAAATATTTTTCCATTATTACATAAAAATGTGCAAACAGTTAAATATAGAATGGTTAGTGTTGAAGATACTACAGTGTGTTTTTAGTATTAACCACAAAGAATATGAAACAAAGTCCTGTTTGCTATAATGCAAACAGGAAAATCTTCCATAACACAAAGCTATAAATAAAGCAAGAGTCTGTGGTTAGTTATACACTACTGAGGAATAATTAAAACTTCAAGGCTATTTATAGCTATAGTGTTAAATGTGTTTATACTTAATTCGGACTATTGCGCATATGCACTTAGTAGATGGGATTACCCATTAGTGCGCACATACTGCTCTAAACATGAATCTCATGTTTACAATGGTAAACATTTTACTGAGTATCTATAATCTAACATGAGTTTTATTTTTTGTTCTTAGATGCACTTTGTAGTTCTTTAACAATAAATTCTTTACAGTTGTTTTTTGATAACTAATTAGACACTATAAATGTAACTAATACTAAAACAAGTCAATTAATAAGCATTGTCACAGTAAATCCAATGTACCTGGCTTATTAAAAAGATGCACTCGAAAAATATTACAGGAAACGAAAGGAACAAACATCCACGTAAACTATTTAATGTAACGTGGTCTCCCGCCAAGCAAATAAATACCACATCAGCGGCCCAAAAACATATTTACAGTTATTCACGTTGGGTGTTAACTACGCAAGTGGTTTTTCTAGTTTTCAATCAACACAGCGACCAACGACGTCGCGATTCTAATCGCCGCCCAAAAACACAACACAAGTTATGATTCTTTAATCCAACGCGGCCATCAATAGATTCACAGTATTAAACATAATGATTAACGATTACCTTAACCCGACGCTGACTTTTTACAACACAAAATCACGACGTCTCACAAATACATCAATTTTCTAACAGAAAAAATGTCGCCACTCGCCCGAATTGATGACAGATATAACAGATGTGACCAGATGTAATAAAACGTTTCCTTTTTATATATAGCAACACGGTAGGCAGTAAAGGGCAATAGGGCTGCGACACAATTTACGACGAAATACCGGTTTTTGAGGAAAAATTCGGCACAAATTCTTTATAACAAAAAAAAAATACTTCATGTGGGAATTACAGACGAAACATATTTTAAGAAAACATCGTAAAAACATGTTAATGTATAAAAGTACGTAAAAATATACTAAGTCGCCTTCTTCCAATACTTGATATCTTAAATTTACAAAAAAAAACTTCATCTAGACATACTAACTAATAACATAAAAAATTTAAAACATATTTATGACGGTTTTTTTTTAATAGTTACTATGAATTAGAAAGACTACTTTGCGACTCGGTTCGTGTTTACAAAAACAAAAACATGATGTTAAACAACTTACCTGGCATATTTTATTGGTTTTTACTACTGCTTCATCTTTCTTTTTTCCTTTAAGAGCCTCTGCACTGATTTCTTTATATTGAGATACTGTTATTTTTAAAGACTTCTGTTTAAGTTTCGGACTAACTTCTGTCCAATTGGTATCTGAAACAAAAGTACTTATTTAGAATGAGTAACTTTTTCAGTATGACTTTGTGGACTTGATATTAAAGCAGGCAATTGAGAGAAAAAAACTATACTGGGTACTTATTTAATTACAAATATTTTGTAAAAACGTTTTTTACTTACTTGATATATGTATACCAGTACTAAAAGTCTATGGGAGTAATACAATTTCAACATCAAGCTAATTACGTTCATATTTTATCTGCCTCTTCACAAAAGAAATACGTATTTATGTTATGTCATATCATATGTAGTGTGAATAAATGTTTTTCTTCTTCTGTTATTGTAAACTACCGTCACTGTTCAGGATACGGACAACTCACCTATGTATTCCAGCAGAGTCGCAGACTGTTTTGGACAACGTTGAAAGAGTTGCCTCCACGTAGCATTGCAGGAGTCGTCTCGCTGTAGACAGTTCACCAGGCTGTCGACCAACACTTGGTTATACGGGTCCAAGTTTGACCCACTGAGGTACTGATTCGGAAGCTTCTTCATCAACTGGTTGAAGGTCACTTGTAACTTCGCCCCGCTCTTACTGAAATATATATCCTGGGGGAGATTTTGGAGGTTTAATATTAGAACGGACGAAATAGACGCCTTCCGCAACTATTGGAGGGATGTCGCAAGACACAGAAAAGCGTGGGAAAATGAGAGGGAGGCCTTAGCCCAACAGTGGGACACTACAGGCTAATATAATCTAATATATAAAATTCTCGTGTCACAGTGTTTGTAACCAAACTCCTCCGAAACGGCTCGACCGATTCTTATGAAATTTGGAGTATGTTCAGTAGGTCTGAGAATAGGACGTATGCTAATTTTTATACAAAAAAAAAATCTTAGGCGGTACGAAGTGCGCGGGGTCAGCTGGTAATATAATATTAGAACGGAAATATGATATCACTAGTTTCCGTCAGTGACTTTGTCCACTTGAAATTCGTTTAGTTGTTGGGACATTTCATAGAAATTGACCTAGCCCCAAACTAAGCAAAGATTGTACTATGCGTATTCCGGGATAAAATGTCCTTCCACCCCACTGCCTTAAAACAATAATTACTATTATTTCATAAAACTAGCAACAAATAACAACAACAAATTTCATGAAAATAGGTTCAGCGATTTAGCCTCGAAATCGTAAGACAGACAGGATTTCTTTCGTTTGTATAATTAAATCAATGTGGAATTGGATTTGCTATTCGATTCGCGACCGTAAGGCAGCAGTGGCAGGTCCTAACGGAAGACCAGCGCTGGCTTTAATGCCAGCATTACGCTGAGCTGGGACCATTTCGTGACCAACCATAACCCGTCTTTTAATGTTATTTGCTTTCATGTTGTGTGTTTATCGTCACGAATAAATGTTTTTCTTCTTTCTTCTTCTTCATGAGCAAGATGTGGTAAGACTGAGTCAAATTCATTTTAAAGAAAAAGGAATACGCAAAAATACCTAGATTAAAAAAAAACCATTAAATCCATACTTAATATTATAAATGTGAAAGTGTGTTTCTTTGTCCTTCCTTAAAGTCAAAACGACTGGATGAATTTTGATGAAATTTGGTATGGATATAGTTTATTTTTATCTCTCATATTGTTCCCACGAGAAGCTAGGGATAGAAGTCCGCTCCGGCAGAGCCCCGCTTGCCGGAGTAAGGCTATTTACGCCTCGAGGTCGCCTGGTATCGAGGGGTTCCGTTTGCGACTGAGCTCCTCTCTCAGCCACGCATCTTTCGGCACGGAAAAACACCTTAGATTAGGGATTTTTGGGGTCGAGGTTTTCTCCTCCGGGATGAGGTAGGGGGGATGGGATTGGATAGGGTAGGATGGTCGGTTTGAACCTTAAACACCAAAACATCTACATTAACTCAGATAGCCAAGCGGCCATCCTGGCACTAGATTCATTTGAGCTTAACTCAAAACTAGTCCAGACCTGTAGGGAAAACCTAAACGCCCTTGGAAGCTCCAATAAAGTCACACTTAGATGGGTACCTGGGCATTCCAACATTGATGGAAACGAGAAAGCTGACAAGCTCGCGAGGGACGGGGCTGACAATCCCCAAATCGGCCCCGAACCCCTCTGTGGTATAACCAAACAAAGAGCTTACAATATACTCGATAACGAATACAAGTCATTATCGATCAATCTGTGGAAGTCCGTACCAGGACAAAAACATTCGAAAACCCTAATCAGGGGATACGAAAAAAGTTTTCTAAAGAGTTCCTACAACTCAAAAGATTTAAAACATGTGCAGTAACCAGGAGCCTGACTGGACATTGCAAACTAAATAAGCACTTAGCACAATGGGGAATGAGGGAGGACACAAAGTGCAGATTCTGTCACGAAGCGGAGGAGACGCCAGTGCATATCCTCTGCGAGTGTGGACCCCTCATCGACAAACGAAGCATCCACCTAGGGAGTCACATTATACACCCGGAAGAGATACAAAACATCAACGCCCAAAGAGTTTGGAACTTCTTGGACTCAACGGGTATTTCTGATGAACTATAACCATACAAAGGGCCGTCACAATAGATCAGCAATGGTCGAGGTGACACATATATGGCCCTACAACACCCCCTAATAATAATAATAATATTTTTATCTCCTATTTTCATGGGATCGAGTTTACCATTGGTCAAATTATATTTTTGAATACCTATAACCAAACTAACCTACCTAAAACTAACCATTGGGTACGCAAATTCTCGCAGGACGAAGTCTCAAGCAACGGCTAGTAAATCATAATAAAATTTCACATACCTTATATTTACTTAATTGCTTCATAAGGTCACTTGACAGATCCTTGGACAGCCCCTTCTTCGCATTGACCATATCGAACATAGCTAGCAGTTCTTCTTGGCTCACTTTGGTGGCTTCCATCTTCGCGTGTCGGTCCAACAACTGGGATAAATACCCCACGGCGTACTTAGAATAATTCTTTAACTCTATTATAGGAAGGAACAGATCCTGCCACGCTGAAATAAAAGATAAAATTAACTTAACATTTCATATTCAATTGGATCTTGAAATGGAAATGGGCTGCATATTTGTTTGCCCAAGGTGCATGAACCAATCAATATTGCTACTGCCACCAACTGCTTCCAAGGTAGGGAGCAGAAGCGGATCCAATCTTTTCAGTGGGTACCTTAATAATCATATACATATGTATAGGCTATTAAAATAATAAAAAAGAATCTATCTATCTATCTAGGCTTCAGAATTCAGGGAATACAACGCAACATATTCTTAACACGATAGTATGTTATTTTTGACTTTATACTTACTATATTTTATTTAACTGTAAATAAACTGTACTATTTTTCATTTAATACAATATTTACACACAGTGCATAGCACGAACATGTAAGTCTTAAAAGAAAATGAGCTCTGAGATGCGACCTTATCTCAACCACCTTGGGAGGTGTCAAATTGATAAGACTTTTAATAGATAAAGTGACAGGTCAAGGTATCGTATTTTAGTAGGCACCTACTTGGTACATCATATTTTTCTTTCACACGAACCGATAAGAAAGAGAGGTATATATGGAAATAATGTATCCGTCTTATAATGCACATGCTATGTGATGAAATGTTTGCTTCTTCTGAGAAATATCCCTTTATTTAGGTTCTGCGAAAAACGCGATGACACATACATTTGACCCGGCATATACTATACGTGAAGAAGTTACTATTTACAGTATTATTATTATTAGTTATTACCCACAAAAGAGTTCAGAGCAGTCCTTTTCATAATCTAAAAGCTTGACATAGGTTCCCTTTGTTTTCGATATTTCTTAAAAAAACATTTGTTATTTGATAATAAATAAATAAATATCTTGGGACATATCACATATATTGACCTAGCCCCAAACTAAGCAAAGCTTGTACTATGGGTGCTAGACAACGATATAAATACTTATATAGAGAAATACATACATATATAAATACTAAACATCCATGACTCGAGTACAAACATTCATGTTCATCACATAGAGTTTGCCCCGAGCGGGACTAGAACCCGCGACCATCGGAACAGAAGGCAGGGTCACCCCCAACTGGACCAATCCGGCCGACGATCTTAGTCATATTTACTTCTGACCCATAAAAGTAAGCATAACATGAGAACACATATAATAAACACATACATTGTAAAGAAGTAATCGTTTTCAAGAAGTTTTAAATCAGTAGATGTTATTTGCTTTTAACATTGTTTATTTGTTCCCTGGAGCCAGTTATCAGTTATAGGAGGAAATGTTCATAGTCTTACCTTTGAGTAAGTCGTGGTGGCCTAGTGGTTCGACCGCCTCTCATGCCGAGGGTCGGGGGTTTGATTCCGGCTCACACCTCTAAGTTTACTTATGTGCGAAATTCAATTTCAATTTACCACTGAGCTTTTCGGTGCAGGAAAATCCCGTGAGGAAACCTGCACGCATCTTCATTTCAAAGATGTATGTGAAGTCCCCAATCCGCACTGGGCCCGCGTGGGGACTATAGCCCAAGCCCTCTCGTGATGAGAGGAGGCCTGTGCCCAGCAGTGGGACGCAAATAGGCTGTAGTAGTAGTAGTAGTAGTTACCTTTGAGTCCTACAGAGAAATCGCTGAGGCCGCCTTGTCCAAAGGCCCAGAGCAGCGAGAGGCCGATGGGAGGCCTGTTCTGGTAGGAATTGCGGAGGCTTGCGCTTTTTGGGAGTGAGGCCACACAAAACTCTGGATACTCCTGTGCCAGCATTTGGAGTAGAAGTCGGTGACCATTGACTAATTGACCTGGGGAATACATCTTTAAATAGTACTTGGACTAGCCTAGCGAATCTGATGTGTAGGCATTTTTTTTCGTGTTATTATTGGTAGGCAGACAAGTGCGCGGGCCACCTGAGGGTAAGCGGGGTAAGCGGTCACTGCGGCCCATGGACGCCGAAATCTTATGATTCCTTATTAAGAAATCATAAGATCTCGAATAAATTGATAGAACTAAGAGACAAATATCAAATATGTCACCAAACCAATGAATTAGACAGGAATAACTATGTTGTAAGAACTCTACCGTAGACAAGTAACATGAAATTTTCGTGTACAGCTGGTGACCCTAGTTTATCTGGAAATTTATGAGGCCATGGCAGGTCTAAGGATTTCGATTTTAGACAATGACATTTAGAGAAAGTTACACGAAGACGGTTCTACAGTTAAATTACTCACCCCTGCTCATATCATTAGCTAGCGCAGTGAGGGTGACATCGAAGAACAACTGTGCATTCGCCTTTCCAGCATCAGTCAGCACATTTTCCAAAGTACTTTTTAATGGAGCTGGCAACACCGATAGAGGGTACAGACTATCGTAAGCAGCGAAGGTAGGATCTTCGACTTCTATTTGCGTTTTGGAGTTGAGGAAATTGGCCACTTCTTTCAACCATACCAGTGGTGCATTGCTGAATCTTACTTTATTGGTTGCAATGATGTTCGCCAGCTCTACTGGGTCAATCTGAAAATAACGGGTTTATTTTAAAACATGTATTCAGAATTCAGTCAAATTCAGATCTTGGGTATAACTTCAGTTCTACAACCTTCAATTGATGATTATACAGATTTTGGTACTCTTTATTTATGAGTGTTCTAAAAATTCCTAACGCTAACATATTTTATCTAAAAATGAATAGGTTTTTCCAAAATTGTTATCCAACAGAAAAAATGTGGTTATAAAAACAAAATCAACATGAAGTGTTCTATCTTTTTTTATTACCCTTCCATATCTTTGTGTAAAATAATTTAATGGTTTTTATCAGTGATGGCTAGAGTATGTGAGGATGCAAAATATGCATCATATTTAGTCCTGAGCAAAATCTATCATCTATTAAATGATAAATATGGAACATTTAATAATTGTCTTATTATATATGATTTAAACAACTTTCCCACAATGCAGAAAGGAAATATACCATGATGAAGTTCCCTATCATTTGAAGAATGCATAAACAATAATACCTAAAATTGCATTTAATCATAGTTGTGTCTCCTCTATAAATTTCCTTAATTTATCAGTAAGACATCAATTAGTAATGAAACTAATTAATGCTAATGGATGTAAGTAATTTACCTTCATTTATAAAGGAAAAATAAACATTATCCCATAAACATTCCAGACCTGAACATTGTACCAACACAACGGTTCATAATCATACAGATTTACAGACATAACTATTTACATTAAATATTTGTCATACATAGATCGATAATCTTGTGTTGAAATTGGGTTTAAAGATCAACCAACAATCACCATTTTATAAATGGTCATCTTGCACACAATGTTGATCAATAACTCACTTCTTTTTATTATGTGACCGGACCGTGCACTTGTATTTAACAATGTTACCTCACCCTTACTTAACTGTTGTTGAGTAACAGAATGAGTGAAAGGCAATTTCAGAAAACTGAATTTTAGTAAAATGTAACATGAACTAATTTCATCTCAATTTTACTACGTATTTGTTTTGAAGTTAAAAAGAAAAATGACAATCAAATAAGAAGTAGAACAAACTTCTAACTACTAAATTTTCTAGTGCTTAGGTTAACTTTTACTCTGTATGTTATGTAGGTTTTTTTATACATACCGCTTCAAAAGCTCCTTCTATCGTTTTCGGTGGTTTCGGCTTAGGAGGTTCCGACTTCTTATCCTGCTTCTTGCTTTTGCCCGCGTTCTTTTTGCCGTTGCTCGGTCTCGGGTCATCGATCTCCATGCCGGAGTAGTACGATTTTATTTGAGAATGGGGCACTGTAATTAGATTTAATTAAGTTATTTAGTTGGCATATGTTTACAGGCAAAGTTACAATAATTTAAATGTTCTGTGTAGTGTAGTCAACTTGCCAACGTCTTCCAGTTTCGGTCCGTTCCGCGTCGCTTTCTTCTCGTCGTCCTTATTATTTTTCACTTTGCCATTTTGAGATTTCTTGTTCTTGCCAACAACTTCCCATTGACCGCTAGACATGGTGATACAGCTATTATTTTATTTATGCAAATGAAGATTTTTGTAAATAATACGAATGCGACAATGTACACGTCAAAAATCAAAATAGCCAAAAATGACAGAGATGAAAGCTCCAATGCTATTGGCCAATGCCATTCCACATGACAAGACGTGGCAATATAATCCGTTCTACGGCTGCAATTGCAACAGTCCTTTTTAATATTTGAAACATTTCACTAACATTTTCGTGTATATTTTACTAATCTTCATACTGCAATGATTTTTGACTATATCAATTCAGGGTTAAACTTTTTCCCGTGTTCTAAATTGCATTCATTATTAGTTATTAATTTTTGGTGGTTAACGGTTTTTAACATCCCTTTAGTAAAACTCCAATATCGGGCAACACAAGGCATGTGTCTGTCAGTCGTTTTCCGATTTCATGAAAGGATTGACGGACGGACCGAAAGAAAATCTTATTGTTTTCGTTTTTGCGAACCGTCACAGGGAAAATTTTCAATTTATGAACAAGGAGTCCCCCGAGATCGTGCTGTGCTTCAGTTTTAAAATCTGTTAATTGTGACTTTACAGTGCTAAGATATGGAGGACAAGTTGATGTTAAGCGATGTAAATAGCACCTTGAGAGAAAGGGTGTTTTTCGCAGCCAGGGACGGAATGTCCTTAACCCTCTACGCTTTATTGTACGAAAAGAGCACGGACGAAATAGACGATCTATTGAACAGCGTAAGTAAACATTCGTCTTCCTTTCAAAAAACTTCCGATTTGCGAAGTGTTTCAGTTTCCGTGTGTCATCTAGCTATTTAGAAGTCACGTTACATTCTATTTTTATCGTGGTGTACCTTTTGCGCGTTATGTAGTTATCTGTGCGTTGTTTAATTATTTTACGCGTCTTTATCGTGATATTTACGTCGTTCTTTATTGCTGTTGGGTAACCTTGATGTGGTCTTAGAAATAGATTATTCTGTGGATGAGTTCCATCCAATTTGGCGGTTGCTTTGTGATATTTTGGTGCAGTACCAGGTAAATGACATGTCATTGAACTTGACAATACTTTGAAAATTACTCTTGTTTTGGTGACTGTACAAAATTCTCTTCTATCAATCTGCTTTGTGGTTGGTGGTGATAAGATATTACATAGCAGTTTCATCATAGTTGAATGGCAATCCTGTAATGTTCTTAAAATAATATAAATGTTGAGTTTTTTTTTTCCATTTAAATTCTCATTGAGCTGACTTTAATAAACACGAAACATACACGAAACATACAAAACACTCATGTGAACTGGTGAACTAGCCAGTTACTAGCAAAGAATCATTCAAGTTCTCAGGGTTGGCAACACATTTACAATCTTATGATTTATGAGTCTATATCCATGGACCAAAGAGATCACAGCAATGCTATAAAAAATATTTAAGCCTGAAATGACATTAACCTTATTATTTTTATATTAAGTAGTCAAAAGCAAATGTATTCTACCTTAGTCACATTGATAGTATTAGTCAGCAGATGTTTATTACTGATACACTTTTCTGGCATGCATAAGCATGATCTAGATTTGTTCATTATTATTGAAAAAGAAATCTAGACCATGCTTATGTGCCTTGTTTAGCTAAAGAGTAAAAATAGGGATGACGGCAACTTTTTTTTCCTTAGTCTATCAGGAAGATTATTGAAAAGTATTGGACACATATTTTTTCTTTTTTCACATAATCAAACTTATATGGAGATATATTGAGTTGAAATGTCACATACGATTTATACCTAACGGTGACAGAGTTAGCCCACACTCTCCTGTTTTAATGCGTTTTAACTTAGTCATTCTTTGTTAATTTGATAAAACAAAAAATATGTGTCTAATACTTTTTTTTTACCTGACTGACGGACTAATTAGAATTTCGATTTCTTCACCCTGTCGTCATCCCTATTATGACATTCCATTTTGGATTTTTTATTTTGTCTTCGTAAGGGAAAATTGAAATGATTTGTACATTCAATAAATACTAATTTTCTTATTACATTGAACAAATTAATCATTAATTACCTTCAATAAACAATCATATTATCAATTATTTGTTAATAATGATCAATTATAATTATGTTAAAAATATGGCGATTGTCATAATTCCAATTATGAAGCCATTCAAAGTCATAAAAATGAAATCACAAGTCAGTTCTCAGCAATGAGTCTAATGAACATTACTATTGGCAGTGGCATAATAAAATGGGGGCCCTTTCAGAGCTTTGGCCCTGTTATTTTTTACTTAAGAGCCTTTTTAAGTAGAGAAAAAAACAAGGTCAACTTATTTTAATGATTTTAATAATCAATTTGAATTTACCACTGAGCATTTCGGTGAAGGAAAACATCGTGAGGAAACCTGCACGCATCTGCGAAGTAATTCATAGATGTGTGTGAAGTCCCCAATCCGCACTGGGCCCGCGTGGGGACTATAGCCCAAACCCTCTGATGAGAGGCCTGTGCCCAGCAGTGGGACGCAAATAGGCTGTAGTAGTAATAATCAATTCCTATGCTATGGTTTGTCTTTTTGGACTAGAACAAGGTCTTCAGTGCCGAATTCAAGATTTTTGTTTGGGCCGTTTAATGCAATTGACTGAAAAATGTACTAAGTTTAATTTAAGATTACGCATACACATGGGTGCCTCAGATCGTGGATCCTCTCTATAAAGTAAAATAAAAATACTATTTATCATTTAATCTACTTCCATCTATAACTTCGACTTGTCTTGCCTCTTGCAAAGCCTTCCACTCCATGCAGACCCTTGCCTTGCAGGACTACATTGCATGTGGCAGCTTGAACAAACTTATTTCCCCAAAGCTTAAGCGCGAGCCATTGCTCGAGCGTTTTAATGTAAACCTGCCTTTAGGAGGGTATACTACCGGCGGTAACTACATACAAACGTAGTCCCGTGGTAGTCCCCTATTTCCTTCCTGGTTAATTACGTTAGAGCAATGTTTTTTTTACAAATCTATCCTTACCTTTTTCATGCCGGTATGTTTTGTTCTTCTGAATAATTGTTGTATTTTAAGAATAACAGACCCTTGAAATGTACGAAAATTTCCACTTTTCAAGTGCCGTAAACAGACGCCCAGTAAAAAAAAAAAACCACGAATAGGTATAAAAGCAAAAAAAAGAGGCATAGCCAAAACCATTGTTATAACATATGCGAAAGAAAAATTCAAATTGGTCCATTTTTGGAAGAGGAAATAGGGGATTACGAAACCCTGTTTTCGCCCATTTTTGTAGGTTAAATAAATTGTTCCGAGCTGCAGTTGTCCCTATCGCACCATTGCCGCCGGGAGCGAAGACAGAGCGACGGCAATAGATTTTTCAAATGCCTAATTTTTGGGTAGCCTATCCTCTTAAGCCATAGTTCTAGCAGTATTTTCCAGATCGTCTGACATGGACCCGCCTCTGAACGTCTTCAATGTATTTTACAGTATTTCATTCAGCTCACTAGTTGGCGCCACTATCTATAAGGTGGTGGCTGTCAATGTCAACGTTTGTCATTTTATACATTTTTTTTTCTTCTAATTCGTCCATCAGGACAGGCTGTAGCCCAAGGCCATACTGCCTCATTTTATACAATAGTCTTAGGGTGGGTTGATTCAAACCGTTCGTTAAAGTTAACGTTAACGTTAAATATTTTACTATGAGACAAAATGACGTTTCTGTATGGAATGACAGCTCGGCGGTCATATTTAACGACCAAGAGTCCGTCAACTATGCATGAATCAACCTACCCTTAATGTCAGTGACATTTGACGTTTCAGTGTTGCCAATTTAGCGTGTAATATAGCACAACAAAGAAAAAGATGGGAAGATGAGATAAGCGAAATGGCTGGACCAATATGTAGAAGGAAAGCCATGGACAGACAAGAAGGGAAAATTCTAGGGGAGGCCTTTGCCAAGGGGCAGACTGACACGAATGAAAACATTCCGGATGTCAGAAACACAATATAGTAACATAATTAAACACAACATAGTAATATAATTAAGTTTTATTGTAAATTAATAGTCAGTAGTAAAGGCTTATTTTATTTATTTATTTAATTTTATGGCACATATTATGCTACATTGGCAACATTGTACCTCGTAGAACTGCAAGTGCCTCCAGCGGTGTATTCACTCCCGGTGACCCTCATACGGTTGGTTCCAGGATGTCTGTTGCGACGGCGTCAAGTGCACACCCCTCATCGCGTCAGCGCGGCACGGGCGCGAGGGCGCCGTCAGAATACTCCTCGACAAGTTCCGGCCCCCCGTCCGGTTGGAGACGGAAGGCACAGTCAAATTCGACGAGTACGTTATTGAAGGTAAATTACATACATATTTACATATCATCACGCCTATGTTCCGTTGGGTAGGCAGAGCGTTAGTGATCTTCAAGGTTATACCATGCCACCGTTGACAAAGTTTCGAAGGTAGGTAATGAGATTTTCTGCACGAACTGACACACATTGTCTTCATCTGAAGCTGAATATGCTCTCCCCCCCCTCAGGGGTGAAAAGCCCATCCGCACGTATTTATTCACCATTAGCTTCTGCTCGCGACTTCGTCCGCGTGGAATTCGTTAGCAGCATTTATCCGGGATAAAAAGTTGTATATATGTTGAACAGAGTTGTAAACTCCCCCATACCAAATTTTGTTGCAATCCGTCCAGTAGTTTTCGAGTTAAATCCGGACATACATACAGATATATTTTTTTTACTTCGTTACTTTGTGCTCAGTATCGTTTATATAATCGCCCCGACTTGATAGTTTCTCTTAATTTTCCAGTTTCAGACGCGACCTCTTCTACAGACGTATTATTTATTCACTATAACGTGTGCAGTTTATTCTCCATTTGTATGGAATGTCGCGGGTATGCTATAGTGAGCTAAAGAAAATTATCGGCACAAACACATTTGCATGTCACGGTTTTGTCAAATACCATTCCAAACAAAGGAGCTCTCGGAACGTCGGCAAACAGAAAACGTTGACTCCACGTGGCTGGATATATTTAGATCGCGCGCCTCGATCCGACTCGATTTTAACGAGTTTACAAATACGACATAGGTATTGGAAAGGGAGAATGCTGTTGGCAACGAACAACAAAGTAAGAACGATGTAAAATGCATGAGTAAACAAAAGACTGGACCAAATGGATGGGGAATGTGTTTTGTCCGGAAAAAATTCTTTCCATTTGTCTAAACTCTTAATTGCTTGGTACTGTAGCTCTTGTTCGGGAAGATATATGAAATCTAGCCATTTTTTTGCGCGTTTTATTTTTATATTTTAGAACTCGGGATTTCCCACCCTTTGATTTTGTTTACACTGTAGCTGTAGCCGGGACGCGTGATGTGGGCTAGTTAATGGGCGTAGCGAGGTATCCCCCCTGGATCTTGGTCTTCCCATACAAAATGCCCCGAAAAAAATCATCAGCCCTGGAATATGTGCCTGCCCACTGGGTGAGAACCTCGCTACGCCCATGGGCTAGTTGTAAGATACCAGTAGGTAGGTTTTATTATATAGAAATGTGTTTCATTTTCTATTTGATCATGTTTCTATTTGTGTTTGTTTGGATTTTGAACAAAAACAGGGAAACGGAACATCTGCTCTAGATACTTTGCTTCATTCCGCCAAGTTGATTCTCCTTCATGAGTTCAGTAAATCTTCTCCATGGCATGGAGACATTTTTGTAACTACGTTGGTCCTTAAAAGCAATAAAAGTGATCGTGAAAGTGACGTTCAAGCGCATCACCGGCTTTCTCGTCTCTTGGCTGGATTCCAGATTGTTCTTTGTCCGAATGTCTTTATGATTTACTCGGATTAATGTCTTGGACGCGTTCACGTGACGCCGCCCCATCAGCTGTTTGTGCATTAGTCACCGCGTCAGATGCACCTCAATTAAAAACTGTATGATTAGATGAAGAATTGAAGACGGCCGGCTATTTCGCAGCCTTGTGCTGTTCGAGGTCCTTGATGGTATGAGATCTAGTCACGGCGCGCACGGCATTTTCATGGCAAGGCCGAGAGCTGTTCTTAATTAAAAAAAATCAAAGCATATTCGAAGCGTTGAATTTCACTAATAGGGTGGCGGCGAAATTCAGTGCTTGAGAAACCTTTCGTGCAATAAAAAATAAAATTTTACAGTAATTATTGTGTTGGTGATATGGTGATTCTAAGCGGTGGCCTAGTGGTTCGATCTCCGCCTCGCATGTAGAGCGTCGGGATTCGAATCAGGCTCGCACCTCTGAGTTTACTTGTTTGCGAAATTAAGATTGAATTTACTATTGAGCTTTTCCGTGAAGGAAAACATCGTGAGGGAACCTGCACGCGTCTGCGAAGTAATTCAAGGATGTGCGTGAAGTCCCCTATCTGTGAAACCCTCTCGTGATGAGAGGAGGCCTGTGCTCAGCAGTGGGACGTAAATAGGCTGTTGTGGACGTGTGGTGGGATTCTAAGCTGTTCTCCAGAATGTTACTAGCTATACTCTATACTCTCTATACTAATATTCTTTCCATTTCTAGTAATATAGATACAATATTGATGTAAACCCTATCCAAGATAAGCTAATATAGCGTTCTCTTTTGCGCTTTTGTGAAATGTAAGGGACAAAAGATCACCATAAAAGGTCAGTCAGCGATAAGCAGTTCAGCCGAAATTAAAGCGGTCGTACTGTGCGTGATTATTTCGGTAATATTGGTACATTCATTGATATTAAAGGCTGAATTAATGTTTTCTTTTTTAATCAAAAAGTTTTATTATCATTCTCATTCTGACATGCCTCCTTTTGGTATGTAGCAGCCAACTCCCCAAGGAACCCAAAAGGAGGCCAAAGATGGAATGCCTCTGTGCTAGAAATTTCATCGGCTGCATTAACCCCCTACCGCGGAACACAACACAGCGAGCACTGCTATTTGGCGGCAGGTTAGCGGGGAAAGACGGTGAAAGCACCAGGCCCTACCACTAACAAAAACTATTCTGGAATCCTCGTCGCTCTGGATTCAATCCGTCACCAGCGGCAAAATATACCATTTTGCTCCCTAGTCATACAATCTACTATTAATTTCTTCAGGTGCAACAGCGCTATGGTGCGCCGCGGGCGCCGGCCACCTCGGCATAGTGAAGCGGCTCGTACGCGCCGGCGCGAACGTCAACCACCCCACGAAGACCCTCAGCACGCCACTCAGAGCGGCTTGCTTCGACGGCCGACTGGACATCGTCAAATATCTCGTCAGACACGACGCGGATATCCATAAGGCCAACAAGTATAACAACACTTGTCTCATGATCGCCGCTTATAAGGGACACTTGGATGTGGTGAGTGGTTTTAGTAGCTAAGTAGGATGGCGTGAAGACAAATTTGCTGATTAAATGATTGAATTTTGAAAAGCAGACACGCTGTGGTCTGATATTAGAACCCTCTGTTGTTGAAATTGTCATAGGCGGCGGTGCCGTCCGCTTGGTTTTGGATCTTTAGCATAAAAAAGCCTTTCAGCTATTATAGCCGTTTATATGGGGTTGTTTCAAGGTTTAAATTGAAACGCCAAACTGCATTAAATAAAAGTCTTGTAGCAATAAGCACCGCTTAACAACTTTGCAGATGTATAGAGTTGGAGCGTAATGAGCATAATAAATAAATATGTAGGTATACAGGGTTAAGCAAAATGTTGTGACAATATTTTAGCTACAGAATTTGTTATTCGTATGGGATTCAGGTATCGTTCACACCATCAATCCGATACTGGGCCATACTAAAATTATTATTTTTTACTAACTCGAAAAAAAATGAATACCTAAAAAAACATGCTTAGAATTAGAATCAATTGACGATTCTGTGGGTAAAAAATCGTCACAACGTTTTGCTTGACCCTGTATATAGGTGAGTATCGCTCTTTAAAATGCTGAATTTGAAGTTTCGGACTCTATACGTTATTCAGGTCAGGGCCTACCAGCATCCAATCTGGTCTCTGGAATAGGGATGACGACAACTTTTTTTCCCTTAGTCTATCAGGAAGATTATTGAAAAGTATTGGACACGTATTTTTTCTTCTTTCACGTAATCAAACTTATACGGAGATATATTGATTTGAAATGTCGCGTGACGTCACGGTTAGGTACGATTTATACCTAACGGTGACGTAGTTAGCCCCCACTCTCCAAATTAAATGCGTTTTAACTTAGTCATTCTTTGTTAATTTGATAAAACAAAAAATACGTGTCTAATATTTTTGTATTACCTGACTGACGGACTAATTAGAATTTCGATTTCTTCACCCTGTCGTCATCCCTATTTTAACCAAGATATTGATTTTTTTAATCATTCCCAGGTACAATTCCTGCTAGACAGCGGCGCCCGAGTGGACGAGAGGGCGCTATGTGGTGCGACGGCGTTGCACTTCGCAGCAGAATGCGGGCATGCGGCGGTGGTCTGTTCACTACTGGACCACAACGCGAAGATACTCACCAATGAGAACGGTAAGTACCCACTGACATAGAAAAACCAAGGTGAACCTAGAAAGAACAACCTTCATACATGAAATCAGCGTTTGCCTGAAATAAGTGATAAATGTGACAATAGATGTCGTTGCTTATTGAGCCTGTATGAAGATTTGAAGCCGATGTACGTAGCAATGGAAGGAGATTGTCGGTCTATACGAGTGTACCTTATCTCTGGCACCCTATATCCGATTGTACCGATTCGAAAGCATTGCCACCTGGCCAAATTAGCGCTGCTCGCACTGCTGTGTTCCGGTAAGGGGGTAAGGCAGACAGAAATGACTGGCATAGAGGCATTCCATCTTAGATAAGATAAGATAAGATAAGATAAATTTTATTGTATAACTGTGTAGACATAGACATAGACATTTATTTCTCAATATCAAATTACAGCATATTTTACATGTCAAAATAAGAGAATTTCACATTGAGATCGTCAGAAAGAATACAAAATAAAAATAAAATGAAAATCAGGAATAAAATGTTTCACCGTTAGGATCGTCTTTTCATACCAAAATAAGAAATAATGTTAACAAATAATAGTAATAAATAATGCTCTTTGCTCTTATAATTTATGCATATAATATACATACTAGTGCCAACAGTTTGCCCGTCTCGATGTCTTCCTTCACCGAATAGCTTGGTAATACATTCAAATTGAATTTCGCACTTTACGCATTCACTGCCACCGACGCATATATGCGTTTTGCTGACTTTCCCGCAGTGCCTTGAACGCACATGTGCGTTGCAATGTTCCCTTAATGACAGATGTGGCACCTGGAGAAAGTTCGTAAAACAGAAGTGGCAGTGAATGCGTTAAGTAAACCCGACCCTCTGCGGCGGTCGAACCACTAGGCCACTACGGCTGTAAATAAAATAAAAGTACTGGTGGCGCCTTTTACTCCATCTCTGGATTATTTTAGAGGGAGTTAGACCCTTGATAGCTGGAGCCAGCCCAAGGCGTTAGGCTGGATATTAAATGGAGAAAGTGGACTGTATTTTGCGGGCAAGAAATTTGGAAAAAAACACTTGTATCAACGACACGTAAATATGGAATTATAAGAGGCCGATGAAAGGAAAAAGTGAAAGGCTCATGCGCACTTACCTCGTAGATCTGGTATTCTGGCCGGAATGACACTCCTGGATCTGGTCTGCCATAGCACAGCCGAAGACGGAGGCGAAAGCACACACACCACACTGTCCTTGCTTATAATTAATAAGTTTTTTATAATAACACACGCGAGCTCGCACAATTTTGATGCATTCATTAGGGAGGCTTAGCGAAGAGTGATTATGCGATTTTGTCGCAAATATTCGTGGCCGTTGATAGGGACGGCCATAGTAAAAGTGCGCATGTTGGAGAGGGATGGGAAAAAATATTGGTTTATGACGTATATACAAGTGCGTTTTCTCACTTTCACCTTTTTTTTTCAGGAATGACCCCCCTCCAGTGCGCGGCGGAGCGGGCGCGCGCATCCGTGGTGGAGATACTAGCGACGCGGCCAGAGGTCACCCGCCTCCACGCCATTCAGGCCTACGAGCTGCTCGGAGCGTCGTTCGCGAACGACAAGGAGTATTACTGCCTCAGGGTGAGTTCGGCGCATTCCTCGGCACTAGAAAAGCACGATTTCGAACACAATTCGAATGAAGTGCCAATGTTTGCGCGCGAGGACGTCTGTACACTTGTAAATTGTTGGACGACAGGTTCGGCTCTGTTGGTAGTGACCCTGCTCACTGTTCCGACGGTCGCGGGTTCGAGTCCCGCTCGGGGCAAACTTCGTGTGATGAGCACGAATGTTTGTACTCGAGTCATGGATGTTTAGTATTTCTCTATATAAGTATTTATATCGTTGTCTAGCACCCATAGTACAAGCTTTGCTTAGTTTGGGGCTAGGTGAATTTGTGTGAAGTGTAAGTAAGATATTATATTAAATGTGTGTGTACCACTACGCGGGCCAATGATTCACTCACCATCTCCGGATAAAGCAAATGACGGTAAGGGCGAGTTGGGCGCGAGTTGCGCGCCGGCTAGATTCAGGCGGGTGATTCCGTGGCCATTCTGTATGTAGTACTATTAAATACTCTGTGCCCGAGTTAAGAGCATAAACCAAGGTTAGCGGCTTGATACAAGTTGCCCATTTAGGCCATGATACAATAATATACTTCGCCAGGTATGACAGTCCGGTATTCTGTAGTAGTGTGGGTGTCACCCTTACGTCATTCGCACTGCTGTGTGTTGACCCCCATGTATGCTGTGAATGTTTGTTTTTAACTTGTCCCATTTTGTGTATTTAAACTAGTAAATGACAATTGTAATGCGCAAATAATTTATTTTGCATTGTAATGGCAGCAAATATTTCCTTCATTTTTGTTTTATTGCAATAAAGATAAGATAAGATAAAGATAAACGTCACGTCACCCGGATCGGTAGACCTTCTTTTCTTAGACCGTGATTTAGGCGTACATTATTATTATTACAGATGATGTATTTTCAAATATATCAGGCGTTAGTAGATTAAACCGGTTAACTGTACTGGACTTGTTGTCACTACACTGCCCAAATAAATGTGCTATCATGGCTTTTTAATTATTCTAATCATTGACCTATAATAAGTAATAACCAGTGCTCGGAATAGGTAGTGCCTATTTACAGTTTTTATTTCAATTACCTCGTCACACACATACACATTACATTTTTGATCGATTTTCTACACAGTACGTTATATGTCACGACACGCATTTTTCTGAATTAAACTATTGAATTTTACTAATAATTTGACGCCGAGTCTGATTATATGTCGATTAGGTACTCTTATGAATCCCGGGAAATCCCGCGAACAATATTAATAAATAATATTTTTTGGTGGTTGTAACCACTCTTAGTTAGGTCCTCATCTGAAGTTTAGGTAAATAGGCACTACCTATTCCGAGCACTGGTAATAACATATGGACGAACAGTGCCTAATAGAATATGTCAAAATATATGGAGCAAATTGACATAAGAAAATACGTTCCAATATGCTAATAGCGCCTCTTTATAACAACGGCCAAACGGGTGCCCGAGTTGTTCGGGCACCCGTTTTGACAGGGCCATTTTTCTCCGGCTGATTGTGTATCCTTAGATCAATGATTCTAATTGATATATCCTATTTTTCACCACAGATGGCGTACCAGTATCTTCGCAAAGCGATGGCGATGCGATATGATACGCGATATGGACTTTTGTTGAAGCAACCGGCGGACCCTATACCGGCTTATGATAATTGGAAAGAGAGCACCACGTTACAGGTAAACCGAGAAAGAGAGATTTATACATAATGATTAAAATTATAAAATAAGTGCCATTTTTTACAGTTTTATCAGTTTTTACATATAATAATAATAAATAAAATAAATATCTTGGGACATTTCACATATTGACCTAGCCCCAAACTAAGCAAAGCTTGTACTATGGGTGCTAGACAACGATATAAGTAAGTAAGTAGTTTTTATTCATATAAAAAGCATTACATTTTGAACATGCACAATATCGTGCCAAACTGCAAAACAGTTTGTCGGCACTTTTGCTCTTGGACTTAATTTTATAATTCTAAGTAACACTTAACATAAAAGTTAGTACTTGAATAAGTTGTACCTACATTCAAGTTTACAATAAAATTATAGTAAAATACAGTGAAAACAATTTATCATTGTCGCTTAACAACAATAAACTTAACTTTCCAACAAAATCTTTTTTAATTTCAATTAATACTTATATAGAGAAATACATACATATATTAAAACTAAACATCCATGACTCGAGTACAAACATTCGTGTTCATCACACAAAGTTTGCCCCGAGCGGGACTCGAACCCGCAACCGTCGGCACAGAAGGCAGGGTCACTACCAACTGGACCAATCTGGCCGTTCTCATATGGACTTACTGTCTAAAAACCAAGGTCTGTAATCAGTGCGTCCTACCCGTAATGACCTACGGAGCCGAAACGTGGACACTTACGGTGAGATTGGTCCACCAATTCAAAGTAGCTCAAAGGGCTATGGAGAGGGCTATGCTCGGCGTTTCTCTGAAAGATCGGATCCGCAATGAGGTGATCAGGCAGAGAACGAAAGTCGAAAGTCGACATAGCCCAAAGAATAAGCTCTTTGAAGTGGGCCGGTCACATCGCGAGAACTGCGGATAGTCGTTGGAGTAAACGCTTTCTTGAGTGGAGACCACGACAAGGCAAGCGAAGTGTAGGGCGCCCTGTTGCCAGGTGGAGTGACGATTTGCGCAAGGTGGCCGGTGTAGATTGGATGCGGCACGCCTTGGACAGAGCTCATTGGCGTGCATTGGGTGAGGCCTACGTCCAGCAGTGGACTACTATGGGCTGTTGATGATGATGATGACATATGGACTGATAATGATTGTTTTAAATAATTAAAAATAACTTCATTCAATGTCCTCGAAAAGGAATCACATACCTACGTGAATACGGTGTCAAGTATGGCAATGCATTTCCTGTTGTAATTATTTCGAATGAGTGTAGACGAGAACTTTTACACGGTTTTTTTTTCTACCGATATTACTATGGCATCGGGACCTCCGTTTGTATGGCACGAGACAACTTAGAAGGCGCGCGGATTAAGCAATAATAGACTCTACGTCAACGGCCTAAGCACTTCACCGCGCGCCTTCTAAGTTGGTCGTGCTTTAACACCGCGACGCACATATAAAAATCGGCCAAGAAGCGAGTTAAACTCACGTGGAGAGGGTTCCGACCCTTCATTATTTTCAATGACGTCATTTTGAAACTGTTTCACAGGATAAGCACTTTTATATGATAGATTTAAAATACCATGGACTTCTTAATAATTTTTCTGTAATCTATAGGTCAGTAACCATCCTCCGTATTTTTTCCAAAATTTTAGGTCATTAGTTTCGTAGATAAGGGGGGGGGGGGGGGGAGTGGTCATTTTTCGCCTATTTTATTTTATTTTATTTTATTTATTTATTTTCGGGATAATAAACAATTGTACACTGTATTTACAACAATTTGCTTAAAGTTAAGTATGTCTATGTACAATCAACAACATTATCCACATATTACTAAATGAGTTAGTAGGTTGCCAAAAAGTGAGTGCGAACAATTAGTTACTTTATTTTTCTTAGATGTTGTGAATAACAGACAATAATATAGGTACTTAGTAAAAATAAGTAGGTTTCATTAATTAACAACATAATACGGCAGAGTTACACCAGTTGATAAAATTAAAATTAAAATTTTCTTAAATAACTCGAAAAGTATTGACCAAAAAAAATAAAAAAAAAAACATTTGAGATCCTCATAAAAATTACTTTCATTTGGTATGTCACACGATATAGTTTGAAAAACTTCATTAATATTTTTTCAAATTTAGCCCCCAAAAATAGGGTCTATGTCGTGGGTCGTTACACGTCCGTCTTTGGGTCACAAACTTATCGGCGCGGGCGCAAATCAACTTATCGGTCCAGTAGTTTCGGAGAAAATCGACTGTGACAGACGGACGGACAGGCACACGAGTGATCCTATAAGGGTTCCGTTTTTACCTCTTGAGGTTCTTCGGAACCCTAAAAATAAATAAGATGAGTGTTTTTTTCAAGTGACTTCTTTGATCATTTGTTTCCCCAGGAGGTGGAGCGTCTACATGGAAATGCTCATGGACTGCACATGGAGGGTTTAGCAGTTCGAGAGAGAGTGTTAGGTACAGTATATTGTTTTTATTTGTACTTCATTTCTCCGTGTCGAAAGCAAAATACTTTTTATCACACTTGCTCGAGAACGGTGTCATTACAGGCAGGCAAAGCGGTCTCTAAGGCCCAGATTATGACCACGGGCTTTCGAGATTTCTTATGAGCCGTAATGTATTTATTTTCAATTGTTTTCTTCGAAATAATACGAATTAAAAAGTAAAACTACTTAAATGGCGGCACAATTGTTAGTGGCCAGTACGAATTGAATATTTAAAAATAAACAAAAAAGGTTTGTTCGCGATGCCGATTAATTCACAGGCACAAGTTCACAGGTCGTCCTAGTGAATATTTCCTGTATTTTCCTCGCAAGTGTGATGAAAAACATTGTGTGTATCACGGGCGGTATAGGAATTGCAGTCTCGGGCCCTTTTAAAGCCCTCAACCTTCGGTGTCGGGCTTAAAAATGCTCTCGACTACAATTCCTCGGTTACCGCCCTTAATACACAATGTACTATTATCTTTGCGTGTACATATTAAGTGCATATAAGATGCCATACCAGGCAGTCTGTATTCTATCCGGTTGGAATCCAGTTATAATTCAGTTCTTCATAAATATATTTTCGAGTAACATCATCTAGAGATGGAGAGTGAATCATTGGTCCGCGTACTACCCACACATTTACAATTCGAATTGTGTTCGAAATCGTGCATTTATACCAAACCGAACCGTCTGACACGGTGTTTCGACGTCAACTTAAGAACCTTTTGTTGGAACATCCGTTATATTCTGTTAAAGAATACATGGACTTAGACTTATACATTTGTAATATATAATTTGACATACCAATTGTACCATATTATACCTATTACTTGTTAACATTATTTCTTATTATTTCTTATTTTGGTATGAAAAGAATCCTAACGGTGTAAATTTTATTCCTGATTTTCATTTTATTTTTATTTTGTATTCTTTCTGACGATCTCAATGTGAAATTCTCTTATTTTGACATGTAAAATATGCTGTAATTTGATATTGAGAAATAAATGTCTATGTCTATGTCTGTAGGCTGTGTCCGCCGTGTGACTATAGCCCTATGACGATGTTGATTGTTTGTTCTGATCGCAGGGCGCAGTTGCCCCGACCTGCCGCACCCGATCGTGTTCCGCGGCGCCGTGTTCGCGGACGAGGCTCGCTTCGACCGCTGCCTCGCGCTATGGCGGCACGCACTGACGTTAAGACAGCAGAACTCGGTAGATATTGTAAAACACCTTTATTTAAGAGGATTTACCCCGAAAGTTGGCAACGTCGCATATAGCTGTCAAATGTTTCGCTATTTTCATTAATTTCTCAATGTTACTGATTATTTAATTAAAAAAGAAGTTATCATTCTATGGTTTTATATTTTTTGGTTAGGTATTCAAATGATAAGATTACATTAAATGCATGGAAAATGCGATGGAAAGCTTTCAAAAGATAGTAATTCCATAATCCTAAAAAAATCATGTTCCTAGGATAATTGTTGCAATCCATACATAATGTTTTATTCAACCATAGAGCGACAATTCATATTTTCATACAGTAATATTCATAAATTAATGAAAACAACGAAATATTTGACAGCTATTTGCGACGTTGCCAGCTTTGGGAGTAAACCCTCTTAACGTCCCCTACCTGACTTAAGTATCATAGAGAAATGATACAAATCATTTCTCTATGATAATTACGTCAGGTAGGTCGCAATATAATAGATTATCCATACATCATTTTATGAATGTGCCGATTCATTTAAAAGTTTTTCTGTTCCAGGTTTCCGTCGTCAAAGACCTACTCAGATTTGCTCAAGTTTTTTCTCAAATGATACACATAGGAATTGAACTGCCTCTAGATCAGGTAAAAAACACTTTTATTTATTGGAACTCCTTAAAGTGCTCATAATATTTTATTTAATAAATATAAATAGCGAGGGTACTTTTCGTATTTTTACTCGAGAATTCAACTTTGCTCCTCACTTTACCAGACTATACCATCTTTGATTTTTTCTCACTATTTTGTATCAGAATTATTTTATCTAGTTTTGAACACTGTAAAAGCACTAGGGCCTAGTGACTAGGCTATCACGACTTCTCCGTATTATAAAGGGTACAGGGTAAGAACTAGTAGGGCTAGGCGAGGTAATAATAAGTAAATTTAAGACAAGAAAATAAATGATTAATATCATTTATCAGAATAGGCATGACGACAACTTTTTTCCTTAGTCTATCAGAAAGATTATTGAAAAGCATTGGACACGTATTTTTTCTTTTTTCACGTAATCAAACTTATACGGAGATATATTGAGTTGAAATGTCGCGTGACGTCACGGTTAGGTACGATTTATACCTAACGGTGACGTAGTTAGCCCCCACTCTCCAACTTTAATGCGTTTTAACTTAGTCATTATTTGTTAATTTGATAAAATAAAAAATACTTCTCTAACATTTTTTTATTACCAGACTGACGGACTAATAAGAATTTCGATTTCTTCACCCTGTCGTCATCCCTATTATACCTCGCCTGGCTCTAGTTAAAAAAAAAGGAAAATGCTGTTATAGTCTCTTAATAAAGCATTCAATACAATGATTTGTGTTTAGTTTTTTTTGTACAATAAAATGTTCCTTGTTTTAGGTCTGTTACGTTTTAGAAGCGTGCGCCGAAGAGTTGAGACGGGGGCTGTCTCGCATGGAGAAGCCTCAAGCGAACCACGACCCTGAGTCGTTGATAGTGAGTCCTCATTCCCGTACACCCGGTCACGTTTCCATCTCATTCTTGTACGTCCCGACTGGCGAAAGATGAAACACACTTTACGTAACACTTCAATTATATAAATGCCTAAGAATCACTACGCAAAATAGGCGCAATGGGGGCTATCGCGTGTGAATTTGCCACTAGAGGCGCTAGTGTCGCGTGAGGTCCAATAACCTTCACTCTTCACTGGTTTTGGCGGGCTTTGTGACATAAATGATAATTTCTTTAATTTACCTGTTGAAAAGTGGTCTCCTTCGTGAAATTATCGCAAATATGGATTATTTAGCGATCAATGTGAACGCTTTGAAAAAAAAAGATAACAATCCGAACGAAACGGAACTGCACAACATTGCGGCATAGCTACTCGATATGATGATAATTCTTTATAATTAATAAACTTAATGAGATTCAAGATTTAAAACTTTGTTTCGGCGCCGATCTTATAAAGTCGCCTTTGACAGCTATACCTCTGGACCTTAGTCAACAGTGGCGCCAACTGGTGAGCAAAGAAACGATAGTCCCCATTAGACGTCTAATTTCGGAAATCCAGCCCGTGCAAACTTATCCATACTAATATGTATTATAAATGCGAAAGATGATGCGAGGAAAAGAATGCGCGAGTGAAGTCGCGGGCAGAACCTAACCTATATAGAAACCCATAGAATGACTAGCTCTTCGCTCGCTTTGAATTAGGTTATAGCGTTCCCCTGGGAAGCCGTGGTGGCCTAGTGGTTCGACCTACCGCCTCTCATGCAGAGGGTCGGGGGTTCGATTCCGGCTCGCACCTCTAAGTTTAATTATGTGCGAAATTCAATTTGAATTTACCACTGAGCTTTTCGGTGAAGGAAAACATCGTGAGGAAACCTGCACGCATCTGCGAAGCAATTCAAAGATGTGTGTGAAGTCCCCAATCCGCACTGGGCCCGCGTGGGGACTATAGCCCAAAACCTCTCGTGATGAGAGGAGGCCTGTGCCCAGCAGTGGGACGCAAATAGGCTGTAGTAGTAGTAGTAGTTTCCCTGGGAACTAAAAACTCTGTCAGTGAAGTGATTTTCATTCTTTCGCGGTCAAGTTGAAATAGTTTAGATTTTTTATATGTTGTACAGTTTGTTTGTCACAGTCTAGCAGGCATGTTGTGTCTATGTAAATATAATACTTGTCTGTGAACGATTTTATATTTTTCATAATAAATATGACTTAAATGTACCTAATACATATTATTACTTATCAGTAGAAAATAATGTTTTTAGTGTACATGTTATTCTAACGTGTTTGCATAATCACTTCGTACGATTTGGTTTTATGTAACGTTTTGAAAAAACCGTGTAGTTCAATTTGAACTTGGTATTTCCGAATTGTTTAAACCATTGAATTTGGAAAATATCAAGATCTATATTAGTTTGATTTCAATTTGTAGTTATAATAAAAAATCTTAAGAAACGGTGCAAATGAAATTTACAAACAGAACTTTCTGTTGTATTTATTTTAAATGTATTATTACTTCATATCAATTGTACCGCTTCTATTTTTCGTTTATTTGAGTCAATCGACTTTTCCTTACACTTTAAAGTTAATTCACGATCTCATTTGAAATAGATTTTCAATGTAAACATGACTTAATAAAAACACGATTTTTTTGGCATTAGCGAAGAATTAGAAAGCTAGAAATTTACTAGATTTCTCTTTCAAAATTATTACTAAAATAGGGATGACGACAGGGTGAAGAAATCGAAATTCTAATTAGTCCGTAAGTCTGGTAATAAAAAAATATAAGACACGTATTTTTTGTTTTATCAAATTAACAAAGAATGACTAAGTTAAAACGGGGGCGAACTACGTCACCGTTAGGTATAAATCGTACCTAACCGTGACGTCACGCGACATTTCAACTCAATATATCTCCGTATAAGTTTGATTACGTGAAAAAAGAAAAAATACGTGTCCAATACTTTTCAATAATCTTCCTGATAGACTAAGGGAAAAAAAGTTGTCGTCTCCCCTATTGGATCATAAGGAATAGTAAAGAAGTCGATCGACCAAAATCAACTGCATAATGGCACCGCATGTACTAACGTCGCGCCGTACGGTGGGCCGCACAAGTGTACTCAGAGTCTGTGCCGGGAACACGGCTTGCAGGAGGAGTACGAGAGCAACGTGCGCACCGCGCTGTACCTGGTCGCGGTCGCCGCGAGGCTGCTCGAGAATGAGGACAATACTGAGGTAAGTAAAATGAACATGGACAAGACGAAAATCATGTCTAATGTCCATGTTGTGCCAACTCCCGTAATAATCGGAGGCTCTGCGCTCGAAGCTGTCGACCATTATGTATACCTGGGACAAACAGTCCAGTTAGGTAGGTCCAACTTCGAGAAAGAGGTCAATCGTCCAATCCGACTCGGTTGGGCAGCGTTCGGGAAGCTTCGCAGTGTCTTTTCGTCCAAATTACCGCAGTGTCTCAAGTCGAAGTCTTCGACCAGTGTGTGTTGCCAGTGATGACTTATGGTTTATGGTTCCGAGACGTGGGCGCTTACGATGGGTCTCATAAGAAGGCTCAAAGTCACTCAGAGGGCAATGGAGAGGGCTATGCTCGGGGTTTCTCTGCGTGATATAATCAGAAATGAGGATATCCGCAGTAGAACAAGGGTCACCGACATAGCCCGAAGAATTGCGAGCCTTAAGTGGCAGTGGGCGGGGCACATTGCTCGCAGGACTGATGGCCGATGGGGCCGGAAAGTTCTCGAGTGGCGCCCGCGAACGGGAGACGAGCTGTCGGTAGGCCTCCAACAAGATGGAGCGACGACCTCGTAAAGGTCGCGGGAAACCGGTGGAAGCAAGTAGCACAGGACCGGTCTGAGTGGCGTGCCTTGGGGGAGGCCTATGTCCAGCAGTGGACGTCCTTTGGCTGAAATGATGATGATGACTGAGGTAAGTTAAGTAGTACATTGTCATTTTTAATACAGTTGCTCAAAAACTAAACATTTCGATACCTTTTTAGCGTGCGAAAAGTTCTATAGCCAAACCCTCTCGTGGAGAGAGGAGGCCTGTGGCCAGCAGTGGGACGCAAATAGGCTGTAATAGTAGTAGTAGATAATCGTTTCAATACTCGCTTTTATCCAGGAAACGACGAGCGCCGTTCGTCGTGCCATATTCAGGTTGCGCGGGGCCAAACTACGCTCGGGACAGACATTGTTGCATCTAGCCGCCGACCGCCGCACACCCGTCGACGACTTCCATACCAGCGACGTGTGCCAGTAAGTCATCATCATCATCATTATCATCACCATCATCATTACCATCATCGTCATCATCTTCATCATTATCATTATTACCACCATCGTCAATATCATCATCATTAAGCATTAAGTCCGCCAAATGTATTGTATACTAGTTGGCCCGGTGAACTTCCTATCACCCGTAGGCGATTCTTTTTTAGCTGTTCCTGACTTTTTTTTCTTTCTAAACATTCCCTGAATCATAGGGAATAAAACAAAAAAGAATCAGCCAAATCGGTCCAGCAGTTCTCGAGGCTTAGCCAGCTGTTTGCCCGCGACTTCGTCCCGCGTAGACTTTGAATTTGCGTACCCGATGATACCTATACATATAGACAGTTATAGTTATAGAAGTATTGAAAAATTGGTTTGATCCGTGGAAAACCCGTTCCCGTAGAAATATCTGGATAAAAAGTATCCTATGTTATTGCCCGGATCTCAAACTATCTCCATACCAAATTTCATCCAAATCGGTCAAGTCGTTGCGATGTGAAGAAAGGACAAACAAACAAACACACTCACATTTATAATATTAGTATGGATTTATCATTATCATCATCATCGTCACCATATCGCCACCACCACTAACGAAACAACAAAGAGGGTTAAAGAAAGAGTATATTGTTCGCACTCACTTTTTGGCAACCTACTAACTCATTTAGTAATATGTGGATAATGTTGTTGATTGTACATAGACATACTTAACTTTAAGCAAATTGTTGTAAATTACAGTGTACAATTGTTTATTATCCCGAAAATAAATAAATAAATAAATACTCGTATACTGTTATTTCATGTGTACACCGGACAAATCGTTTTTTTATAAGTTTGTTTAAAAATTATTGTTACCTACTTATGTCATATCGGGTTTTAAAATTTTGAATAATCTCAGTTTAAAGCAAAGCTTACTGCGCACAGGTTCCCTTGTGCTCGGACGACCAGGCTCCTTCTGGACTGCGGCCTGGAGATAGACGCGGTGGATGACGACCGAAGGACGGCCCTGCACGTCGCGCTCATATCCTACCAGCTCATACCAGGTTTGAGACAATGTGGCTTGTTAGTGGTAGGACCTGGTGCTGGGTCCGAGTGGTACCACTGTCTTTCCCCGCTACTACTACTACTACAGCCTATTTACGTCCCACTGCTGGGCACAGGCCTCCTCTCATCACGAGAGGGTTTGGGCTATAGTCCCCACGCGGGCCCAGTGCGGATTGGGGACTTCACACACATCTTTGAATTACTTCGCAGATGCGTGCACGTTTCCTCACGATGTTTTCCTTCACCGAAAAGCACAGTGGTTAATTCAAATTGAATTTCGCAAATAAGAAAACTTAGAGGTGCGAGCCGGAATCGAACCCCCGACCCTCTGCATGAGAGGCGGTAGGTCGAACCACTAGGCCACCACGGCTTCCCCGCTAACCTGCCGCCAAATAGCAGTGCTCGCACTGTTATGTTCCGGTAGGGGGTAAAGGTAGCCGGTGAAATTTCTGGCACAGAGGCATTCCATCTTACGCCTCAGGGTTGGCAACGCATTCGAGGTCTTATGGTTTCTTAATGGGGGATCATAGGATTTCAGGTGACCACTTACCATAAGGTGGGCTGTGCGCTCGTTTGCCTATACCATATAAGGCATAAAAAAATACTATAGCTTGTCAACTTCGTGCCCCTCCTGGGTAGGCCCTTCCTGGGGGTAAGACACGGTTGGGCGGCAGCGAAGCACGTGGTATTGATGACGTGATACAGCACAGCTTATACATGCGCACGCCCGAGAAACATTTTAATTTATTGTATGTATGGATATAATTTAATTGTGTAATAGTTTATAAGTTATTGTAAATCTGTTGTAGCTACACCCTTTGGGTAAAATTTTTCAATTTATGGCTTTAAAAAAATAATAATAATAATAATAATAATAATAAAAAAAAAAAAAAACTCTTTAGAATGGAACGGTGGCGGGGACTGATCATGAATGGCATCTAACTGTCCCCATCTCTTTCATCCTTTCGTTTGACTAAGTTCGTTTTGAAGAGAATTTTCAAGCATCACAAGTCCCTCTTTCCTTTTAATTATATCATAGAAGGCGGACGTTGAAGCTCTTAAGCCGAAGTCTATCTTTGCTTAATAATGTAAACCTGTACCATCGGAACTCGGTCGATTTGACGACATTTTGTCGTATTGCGCCATGATACAATAATATACTTCGCCAGGTATGACAGTCCGGTATTCTTTAGTAGTGTGGGTGTCAACCTTACGTCATTCGCACTGCTGTGTGTTGCAAGTGGTGTATTAAAATAATCCCCGACCCCCATGTATCCTGTGAGGGTTTTATTAAATTATTACGTTCATTTGTTTTTAACATCCCCTTTTGTGTACTTAAACAAGTGAATGACAATTGTAATGCGCAAATAATTCATTTTTCTCAAACATGCTCGGAAATGTTCGTGTTACTTTTAAAAAAAGAAGACGCGAGGCTGTCCATTGCCGGCCTTGGCCAGCAAAAACATTATTGTCGTGTGTGTGTTTTTTTTAATTCGTTTGCTATTTGAGACACCTCTGTAGAGAAACTGATAAATCCATGGAGGGAATAAGTACAACTTCCATGGCCAAATCATCCACGATCATGGAAGTAGTAAATACTGATGTGGGGTAAGTGCGCCTAAATTTATTTCGCCCTATGCCTTGTAAACAGCCAACTACTAGTTGAGTAATATTTATAGGTTTCGATATATTTATGTTAGGCGCACTTACCCCATCCTGGCGCACTTGCCCCGAAACTGACAAATCCATGGAGGTAATAAGTACAACTTCCATGGCCAAATCATCCACGATCATGGAAGTAGTAAATACTGATGTGGGGTAAGTGCGCCTAAATTTATTTCACCCCTATGCCTTGTAAACAGCTAACTACTAGTTGAGTAATATTTATAGGTTTCGATATATTTATGTTAGGCGCACTTACCCCATCCTGGCGCACTTGCCCCGACTGACCTTACGTATTTCCTCGCTGTTTGAGAAAAGCATTATATATACCTCGGCCGCAATTGCGATTGCCGGACTCGTACTAATAGAAGGCTTCGCTTCGCTCAGCCTTCTAACTGACTCGTCCGGCAATGCGCTACTTGGCGGCCTCTGCAATAATGTACTATTGCATTATAACGGCAGCAAATATTTCCTTCATTTTTGTTTTATTGCAATAAAGTGGCAACTCGAGTTTGACGTCAGGGTGACACGTCACCCGGATCGGCAGACCTCGTTCTCTTAGACCATGGTGTTGCGCAGATTCCCGGCAGCAATGGGCGGAGTCGCTGCGCCGCGTGGCGTTCGAGTTGCTGGCGCGCGGCGCGCACGCGGACGCCGTCGACGCCGGCGGCGCCACGCCGCTCGTCGCCGCCATCGGAGGTAACATGACTAGTCGAAATAGAGGACACAGGACAGCTGTACTATGTACTACAGCTACAGCTGGACACAGGACGTACTGGCGGGCTTACGAGCTTAAATAACTCGATTT
>OZ020290.1:9824146-9856509 GCA_963971205.1 Aethes cnicana | reverse complement strand
AAACCCTTTACTTTGATTCCCACTCCATACGCTTCGACAAAAAAAAATTGAAAACATTTAAAATGCCCCCAAAAGCCAGCCATTTTGTTTTTTTTTTCAATTTTGATATACCCAGTGTCACTCTCACAATGGGGGCTATCGCGTGTGAATTTGCCACTAGAGGCGCTAGTATCGCGTGAGGTCCAATAACAGTCACTTTTCTCTGGTTTTGGCAGGCTTTGTGACATAAATTATAATTTCTTTTTAATTACCTGTTCAAAAGTGATTTCCTTCGTGACATTATCACAAATCTGAATTATTTGGTGATGAATGTGAACGCTGTAAAAAACCCATTTTTTTTCAAACAAAACGGAACTTCACTACATTGCGGCATAGCTACTCGATATGATGATAGTTATTTATAATTAATAAACTTAATGAGATTCAAGATTTAAAACTTTGTTGCGCCGAATCTAATAAAGTCGCCTTTGACAGCTAGACCTCTGGACCTCAGTCAACAGTGGCGCCAACTGGTGAGCAAAGAAACGATAGTCCCCATTAAGACGAATCTAACGACACCTCTCATGCTAAAATCCATCCAGCCATTTAGCCTGCGGAGCGTGTCAAAGACATACATCCACTCGAAAAACATAACCCTCCTACTAGCGCAGTCGAGTAAAAAAATGAGCGTTAAACTACAACAAATTATATACGAAAATTTTCTCTTGAATCACTCTATCTATTAAAAAAATCGCATCAAAATCCGTTGCGTACTTTTAAAAACCTAAGCATACATAGGGACAGACAGACAGCGAAGCGACTTTATTTTATACAATATAGTGATTATAAACTTTATCTTACTTTTCAAGGTCCAGCAGAGACAGTGGTTCGAGCGGCGCTCAGCCCGCGACTCTCCTGCCTCGCAGCGGCGACCCTGGCGCTCCACGGGGCCAAGTACCAGCCGTCTCAAGTGCCGCGGGTGCTCCACCAATTCCTAACCATGCACGGCGTCACGGCCGCTAAGGAATGTTGAGTGCAAGCGCACTCAACAGCTCATCGTGTACGTTGCGTACATTTGTTATGATCTCGATTAAAAGTACCCTTTTATGACACAACTTAGAGGGCGGTGAAGCACTTGGACCGATAACACAGAGTATGGACTATGTTCAGTACACGAATTAAAGATCCATTCTATTACTATTTTGTTAGACGATATTTAGAAATGCAAAATTACTCTTGACATTTTTGAGAAACAATATTATTCTGTTGAATTATTACTTTGACGTAATTTGTGCTCCCTTTGGTATTTTGCTTGCATGGCAAAATATTTTCGTGCAAATAGGCATCTCAATTAAATAGGTACCTTAAAGGTAAGATATAGAGTTGAAAGTTAAAGAATTCAATGTAGATTATACTCAACTGCAGATTGGCGTGCGTGCGCACAAAAAATCGACCTTAGTAACTATGTAATTAGTTTGAAAATTAAAGACTTCACGAAATCGTTATAATTATAATGGTCGATCGAATTGTTACCGTAGCAATGTTGTAAATGCAATTTTGACATACATATATCGATTGATATGTTCAGCGTCGCGTCGTCCATTTTGTTGTCCAAAATGAGGCATTTATCTCGAAATCTATATTTATTAATATATGATATTATTGAACACAGGGTTAGAATGTGTTCAGGATAAAACGGCGGCTCAAAATGGTTTATTTAAACGAATTGTAGGGGTCAACAATATTGTGATAACGTAGATTTACTTTAGGGTAAGCCGTAGGGCGTATATGAATTTGAAACTGAAGAGTTACATCCATAAACAAATTTAGCTCCCTGTGAAAAGTGTATTTAAATCAAATTATCATTCAAATCAATAGTAATACTAATAATGAGATATTGATCAGGCAGATGTCCGTTATCTCACTCCATAGCCCGATTTTCCAGTCCATACCTCCCATCCACATAGCCCACTCCAAGTCTCTTCCTTCCTCGGCAATAGTTTGGCAACTTTGGAGGGCTGTCCGCCAGTACAGCCACATGTTGTATTGGGAGGACAGATCTCCACAGTTGCGGCCATCTCACATTTATAGTAAAAGGTACCAAAAGCCTCTACATGTTGGCTTCGGCCCAATGAATGCGAATTACCGGGTCCCCATGGGCCCGTGACATGAAAATGTACCAACAAATAATAATAATAATAATAATATAATAGATTATATTTACAAAAATGTGGATGAATTTTTATTGTGATTTTAGAAATAGATTCAGCTCTAGATGTAACTCCAATGTTGTCAAAGTTGGAAACGATTGTCTCATTTTTATCGATCGCAATGACAGAAAAATCTCGAATTCTATGAAACTACCTAACTGGATATAACTGGTTCTAAGTGAGGCAATCAATTAAGTTAAGATCATAGAGTTGATGTTAGATCGTTATCTAGAGAAACTAACGCACAGAAAAAGCATGATATCATATGAGTGTCAAACTATCATATCATCAAGCTCTAAGCTCATCTCAGATATGCTTTACAAATTCAAAAAATATCTAACTAGCAAAGCCGTCACAAATATTCTAAACTATATACTAATGTTTGGAATTTTATCAATTCTAGTCAAATTCTACATAAGCGTAGGACGTAGTTGAAGGAAAATGATTTTATGGACAATTTCACCATTATCAACTTAGTAAAAAAATTCAAGTTCATTTTCGAAGGTTATTTTTTTATTTCTGGTCATGTTCAAACGTTCTCATTTGACTGCGTCCACTTAACACCTGCAATGTGAATGAATTTACTAATAAATATTTGTTTTATGTTTGTAAATACGTAATCTTAATCAGATTGTTATTGGAATAACTGATGCTATATTTATTTTGAGTACCTACGAAATTTATTTTTGTACCCCTATCGCTATTTTTCTATCATCAAACGTACTTATCTTGTAGAAGTATGTACCATGTATGGATATTAAAAATAGTCTTATTTAAAATGTTAATTATTACCAAGTACATGAATAGACATTGTAAAGTGTAGTTTGGTCTGGAATCGATAGTGTACATGTACTTATTATATTTTCAATTTTGAATGTTTAATTAACGTGATTTTCACAGATCAGTTGTTTTTCTTTTTTTTATTATATCAAACTGTAATTATGCCAAATTAGGGTAGATATGTTTTGTAAATAATTCTACCAAATGTTATTATGTTAAGTACATCTGTTTCAATTTAATGCAAAATTGTGTTCATTATTTTCTTATTATTGAAATAAATGTGATTTTATATAACTTTCGAGTTAGTTGATTTTTTATAAAACTCTTGTTTGACAATAAGTCATAATAGTTATTGCAGGTTTATTTGACATGTGACTAAGAGGTTAGAAAAAGTTTTAAACGTGCTGGATTAAAGGAATTATGGACTTGTATAGAGATTGTAAATGTTTATCTATGCGGTTGAAGATATTTTTGTCAAAACATGACAAATAAAATGTTGTTTGAAACTGATTTCTGTTTGTTTAATTTTCCAATTCTACGGTTATTTACTTAATATTTAATACGAGCAATCACGGACGCACGTATTTGTACTACTACTACTACTACAGCCTATTTGCGTCCCACTGCTGGGCACAGGCCTCCTCTCATCACGAGAGGGTTGGGCTATAGTCCCCACGCGGGCCCAGTGCGGATTGGAGACTTCACACACATCTTTGAATTACTTCTCGGATGCGTGCAGGTTTCCTCACGATGTTTTCCTTCACCGAAAAGCTCAGTGGTAAATTCCAATTGAATTTCGCACATAAGTAAACTTAAGAGGTGCGAGCCGGGATCGAACCCGCGACCCTCTGCATGAGAGGCGGTAGGTCGAACCACTAGGCCACCACCACGGCACGTATTTGTACACCATACTATTTTAGTGTGCAGTTTAGGTTCCGTTTCTATGGAATGTCACGGGTGTGAGGTATTAGTATTACTATGGGTGCGATTAACACCTAACGTTTAAAACGGAATTAGTTAACAATAACATACCTACTTTTGGTCGTACAGTCGAGTTCATTAATATGTGTACACTGTTGGACCCTATTACAACGTGGTAAGGTGCAAAAGTGTGTATATATTGGCGAACTCGACTGTACCTACCTACCAAAAAAACCTATCTTTAGACTGTGGGGTCCTTGCGGATACACTTCGACCCATTAGGACCTTTTGTGTAATTACCCCTTTCCGTGCAGCTAATCCATTGCTTCCTCCACCTTCACCAATACGTTAATGATGGAGTGCAATGGTAGTGCTTTGGAATCCCCTGGTTCAGGGTAACCGCTACCTAGGAGGTTCATTCTGAGCCTGGCGAGGGCATCACATTCGCACAGGATGTGTCGCATTGACTCATCCTCTTCGCCACACAAAAAACCTATTTACGTCACCCATGACCGTAAAGTGTGATTTTCTGCCTGCCTACTGGGAGAAAATCTCACTTTCTGGCCAAGGCAAGACGTAAAACTTTTGACAAACCACGGGCGGTAATTCGTAAAGCCCCAGATCGCATATTTATGGCCCTCACCTTCGGTTCGGGTCACAAACACCTGCGATCTGGGACATTAACGAATTCATCATACTATTAAATTGATTGGTCGCGTTTTGTTTTCAAGCACTCAATAAGTAACATCCGTGAGACGGTTGTTGTACTGGAGTAAAAACCTAATGACAGTAGGTACTGAGCGGTAACAATCAACACAATCTACTTAGTCTTAATTGGTGTATGTTGTATTCCAGAGTATGTTGTGTCCGGTACAGAAAAAAACCCTATAACTACTACTACTACTACAGCCTATTTGCGTCCCACTGCTGGGCACAGGCCTCCCCTCATCATGAGAGGGTTTGGGCTATAGTCCCCACCGGGGCCCAGTACGGATTGGGGACAAATTGAATCCTTTAGGTGACAGATGGGGCGTGAAGATTGACTAGTAGCACAGAATATTTAATAGTACTACGTACAGAATGGCCACGGAATCACCCGCCTGAATCTAGCCGGCGCGCAACCACAGATTAGAAGATATGTCTCGCGCAACTCGCGCCCAACTCGCCCTTACCGTCATTTGTTTCATCCGGAGATAGAAAGTTAATCATTGGCCCGCGCACTGGTACACACACATTTACAAGTGTACAGACGTCCTCGCACGCAAACATTGACACTTCCTTCGATTTGTGTTCTAAATCGTGCTTTTATAGGCCGTGTCCGCCGTGTACCTACCAGTAGGTAAATTACACAAACAAAAAACAACGGGTTGCACTCCCGGAGTGCCGGCAGAAGTGAAACCTTGAATATTAACGTTGTGCATTTTTGATATTTTGGAATGGTTAGGGAATAATTTTGCACGAATTGCTTTAATTGAATTTCGCACGTAAGTTAACTTAGAGGTGCGAGCCGGAATCGAACCCTCGACCCTATGCATGCACGGCTTATAATTCTATCTAATTTGATTAATTTCCAATGCTATTTTTAATTTTAACATAGTCCGTTTTAATGGGATATATTCACGTTACGGTTATTTAAAGTAACGGAACCACCTTGTTCGGAATGTCGCCTTTCGCGGATTCTCAACCGATTTGGATAATTCGGCCATTGTCAAGCCAGACCGCATTTTGGCAGCCTTATGTTTCGCAAGGCTTAGCTATTTATGTAAATGTAAGGATGAAAGTGAAATTTGATTTGTAGCTTAAATGTATCAATGATACTTTGGATGGATTCAAACAAGGATTACTAATATCATTACATGCTCTGCTAACATGTCGAGAAACTCAAATGAGAATTACACTGAATGAATGGAAGTAGAGTAGGGAGTAGGGACGCCGCCTTTCATGCAGAGGGTCGGGGGTTCGATTCCGGCTCGCACCTCTTAGTTTACTTATGTGCGAAATTAAATTTGAATTTACCACTGAGCTTTTCAGTGAAGGAAATCATCGTGAGGAAACCTGCACTCATCTGCAAAGTAATTTAAAGATGTGTGTGTAGTGTAGTCCCCAATCCGCACTGGGACCGCGTGGGTACTATAGCCCAAACCTTCTCGTGATGAGAGGAGGCCTGTGCCCAGCAGTGGGACGCAAATAGGCTGAAGAGAGAATAGGTACTCTCTTCTAAGTGCATCATTGGCCCGCATACTGGTACACACACATTTACAAGTGTACAGACGTCCTCGCACGCACACAGACGTCCTCGCACGCAATTATTGACACTTCATTCGGATTGTGTTCGAAATCGTTCGAAAATTTATAGGCCGCGTCCGCCCTGTGGTTAAGGGTTAAAAGTGTACACATGTACCTCGCCTGTATTATGATTATGTGTATGATGGTCGTCGAAATTGCGGAACATTTTACAATTTCTTAAAGCAAGTTCTTCTTGAGTAATTTTATTAAATATTTTTTTCATGCTGTGTAGCGTGTAGCCATCGCTTAGTAAAATATCAACACAATTGATTGATTGACTTCTTCATTACACAGAATATTCATAAAATTACAAGGCTACGTTTATCTATTAGTCATCAGTCCGACCAAAATTACAAGAGAACGCAAATTCGCAACAATTTTTGCTTATGGAACGTAAGCCGAGGTGACCACTACCGGTATACGAACCTAATATCAGTGTTTATGAGTAACGAGACTCGGCGGATGCACGAAACTATGATCAGGGATTAATATGGTAATCTGTTAAGTAACCAATGGAAGAACCACGGTGGGGCTACAGAAGTACAACCATCCACTTTCAGTTTCCATAGCACAGCCGGCCCGCGAGCACGCGTCGTCGTAACTTGCGCAACCTTACGTACGATAGCCCGCATTCGAATGACACACCTAAGCCAACTTCATCTTACAAATACATGATTAAATTTTAAAATACGCGTTTAGAAAACTACGCAACATTTCAAAGTCAATTTCATAGATATTACTACGAAAAAAATATAATCGATTCACCATAGTTTTCGCGCCATTTCGCCGAGCGAGCGTTTCGAAATTCAAAAAGTTGGGTAATTATTCGTCGGTATTTTATGATAGCCAGTACGTGCTTTATAGAACTCTAAAAAAATAGGTTAGTGTGTTTTTTTCAAGTTATTTTTAGTATGTGTAGAACGAAGTGTTTTATTTTAGTGTTGCGTGATGTGTATGGTTCGTGAAGTGATATTTTCGGAGACACCATCTGTCGAAAAGTGAGTAAATTTAAATTTGTAACTATAAAATACCTTCCTTATTTTCCCGCGAATTTGCGGTTTTGCCATAAACTAACACAGGGTTCGTGTTTGCTTCTTTTGTTGTTGTTGTTATGGTTAGTGTATGCAATGCAATCGAGTCATGTTTTTAGAACAGTGTGAATCTTATGAACGTGTTAATTTCCTTCGTCTGTGTCAATTTCATTGTAAAATTGAACTTTTCCACCCCTTTAAAATACTATCTTTAGGGGTCTCAAACTATTTTCTATTCGTGTCGAATTTCGTCTAAATCGGTTACTTCTTGTTGTCCAACTTAATATGAGACAACAAAGCTGAATTTTCATAGTTTCTGAACTTTCTGGTCATAGCATAACACCATCTACCTACCTACTTAAATGTCAACTGCTTTTTTTACTTCTGGGGCGTAGGAAGTGAGTTCTTCAAATAGGTATTAAATCGTTTTTTTGCGTAGGTTCTAAATTAGTTTGCAACTAATCAACCGGTTACTGCATGTAACTTGTATAAAAGTTAGCAAAAACAGATCACCTCCCATAATGTACCTTTTTTTACGGTTGTAGAATATTGGCCTGTTCGGTTCAAATTCCAGAGTTCAAGTATCTCTGAAAGTCAGAGCTCGTTATTATAATGGGCTTTGGGGTAACAAACCCTTTTGGCATTTCAAACTGTAGAAAATCGTTTTACAGTTTGAAAATACACTACCCCAAGGTAGGGGTTATTTTTCTTTTGGAAATAATAAAATAACTTGATTGCTCGATTCTGTCTCGCGCTTGCCGTTTTCCATCGAACAAGCGTGATTGCACCTCTCCGCATGCAGGAAAGATTTAAAAGTCATTGTTTGAAATGATCTTGCCGTAATCTGTGGTTCCCACGACGCGTTTTTGCGACGCCAATTCCGAGCGGATGTTACATCTCCGAATCAATCAAGTATTTATTAATAGACTAGCTGTGACTGCGCCTCCGCCACTACCACAACAGCCTATTTGCGTCCCACTGCTGGGCACAGGCCTTCTCTCATTACGAGAGGGTTTGAGTTATAGTCCCCACGCAACGCAGGCCCAGTTGGGGACTTCACACATCGTTGAATTACTTCGCAGATGCCATGCCTCACTCAAAATGTCACTGGTAAATTTAAATTACAAATACAAATCTCTCTACCGGCCGGTCTCTTCCCCGATAGTTATAACTTGGATCTTTTCAAGTCGAGAGTGAACAGGTACTATCTAAGTAAGCATGTATCACCCTCGACCGCATCGTCACTTACCATCAGGTAAGATCGTGGTCAAATGCTTGCTTATAATTATAATAATAAAATCGTTTATTCTCCATAATAATATGAAACATGCATTATTTTTAAGTTATTAAATTGAATTTCGCACTTAAGTAAATTCAGAAGTGCGAGCCGGTTCGAACCCCTGACCCTCTGCATGGGAGGGAGAGGTCGAACCACTAGGCCACCACGGCTTCCTGCACCTCGCTTGAGACAAATAATCTAAAAATGACGATCATTCAATGAAACAGTCTTTATTGATCGATACTACATGAAATCCAGGTTTCACGTTCGCGTTCGTAATTTTGGAGATTTTGCGGTAAGCGAACAACCAATATTTTATTTCATGTAAACAGCAAAATGGCTAGTTCTTCTCAATTGATGGTCAGGCTTTATATTTGAAGAAAATCGTTTCTACAGTTTCAAAATGTTTCGTCACTTTTCTGTGGCCGTTATAATTCGGGCACGTTTTACATTTTCAATTTACAATTGTTTGTGGCGACTCAATACCACATCACTATTGTTGTTTAATCTAATACGTATATTAGGAGGGTTTATTCCGAAAGTTGGCAACGTCGCATCTAGCTGTCAAATGTTTCGCTGTTTTTATTAATTTCCCAATATTACTGAATTAAAAAAGAAGTTATCATTCTATGGTTGAATGACGCGTCTCGTTTTATATTTGTTGGTTAGGCATTCAAATGACAAGATTACATTAAAATGCATGGAAAATGCGATGGAAAGTTTTCAAAAGATAATACTTCCATAATCCTAAAAATGTCGTGTTCCTATGATAATTGTTGCAATCCATACTTAATGTTTTATTCAACCATAGAGCGATAATTCATGTTTTCGTTAACCAAATAGGTATTTGACAACTATTTGCGACGTTGCCAACTTTCGGAGTAAACCCTCTTAACATCGGATTATCCGAAACACTGCGTGTCGAACGGACCATTAAATAAATATTGAACAGCGCATAATGAAGCCCAAACACGGCTACTGGAGATAAACTTGCTAGATTATTGCATTGTGCAGGGATTAGCATGTCTTCGTGCATTTAATGATGAATGGTATTGTGATTTGTGACATAATTATGTATTAGAGATGGATGGCCATTCTAGCCAATTTAAAATGATTCAATATATAATTAGGTATCACTGTGTCCGTTAGTTAAAGGTAAGAAAGAAGGTTAAGCCGTGGTGGCCTAGTGGTTCGACCTACCGCCTCTCATGCCGAGGGTCAAATGTTCGATTCCGGCTCGCACCTCTAAGTTTACTTATGTGCGAAATTCAATTTGAATTTACCATGAGCTTTTCGGTGAAGGAAAACATCGTGAGGAAACCTGCACGCATCTGCGAAGTAAATCAAAGATGTGTGTGAAGTCCCCAATCCGCACTGGGCCCGCGTGGGGACTATAGCCCAAACCCTCTCATGATGAGGGGAGGCGTGTGACCAGCAGTGGGACGCAAATAGGCTGTAGTAGCAGTAGTAGTAGTAAGAAAGAAGGTAGGTAGGTAGGTACTTACTTATTTTCTTTGTTCTTCCATTCCGTACTATACGCAACGTGTTTTTCAATGCTGAGGGACGGATGCTAGTTCTGGTAAGGTATCTAAAGTACTCGCACTTTATTTCTAAATAGTGGTTCTATGACCCTATATTCCACCACTGCAGTCCCCTTTTGATAGAGCCGCAACTATTTACTTGAAATGTCGAACTATACGTTTCAAACTTCTATTTAAATACACAGCTCCATTAGCATTACATACATAAGTAACTACAGAAAACAATATTGTACAAAAACTAAATACCTAATCGTAACTAAAAAAATAAATTATGTAGAGGTATTTTTTGACGTTAGTGCAGATGACATGAAATATAAAATGTACTAAAATAATCACTAATCATTGTAAGGTGTGTAGGTACAATTTATTTAATTAAAGATATCTCTCATTATAACAAACAACAAAAATGAACAACATATCTGAAACAATACATTTTATAAATAGATACTATAAAATAAGGTAACCATATTAGCATATTGAAATTGGTAAATACAATGTGCTACTAATTGTGCACTTTACATACCAATTAAGAATAAAAATTGATACGGGGCGAACTTAACCTGAGAGATAAATTAGTGCAAGTGGCCCTAAGCGATTTAGTCACCTATTTCTCATGAACAAGCAATACATTTTTGCTCCAATCTCTAGCTAAATACCCATAGCGAATACCCCATCTTTGTAAAATGACATAAAATTCATACCTGCCTACAGCCGCATTGCGCAACCACCGCAAGAAAGCATCACGACTTCTTTGAGGCAAACAACGGTGACGGGTTTACCCACTTTGCGAGTAAACAATTGGCAAATCTGGAGAATTTGTTGTTGTTTAAAAACATATGTCAAAATGTTAACAAACTACGTCAAGTAAACGAACTACGGCCGGTGCAAGTTTGGGTCAAGCAAAAATGGTAAATAGTTTAAATTGATAAACGCTATTTTCCTCTTAATCTCTCTCCTTCTAGAAAGGATGGATTTTAACCTCAGCCTGGATCAAATCCTAACCGTTAAAACAAACATCCTGCAATCACCGGGGCTCTAGGTACCTAATAGTTAGGTATTTGAAACGTTACATAGGGAAAGGGAGATGCCTTATCCCTGCGCTCACGCGTCACGGCGCTCAAATTGAACTTTAAATGTAGCTGCTTAAAGTTCGGTGTCCTATCGCTATCCTAAGAGAAAATATGCTCTCACTATTTGCGTGGAGGGGGAGGATTTTTAAAATACAATATTCCCATAGGTTTAATATATACATATGGCTTTTAATATAAATGTTCTGTGTTTGAAAAAAAACAGCTGACACCTTCGAACGTACACAAAAGTTTGTGGAAATACGGGACATGTCACAATACGGGACGCAATACTGAAATACGGTGACAGTCCTGTATATACGGGACGTAAGGCAACCCTAGCGATAGGAAATCTCCGTCTCTATTTAAGACTTCGAATAGAGCCCCGGAATCCTTGAGAATCCCTCCACGGAAAAAGAACACTAGAATTGTTTTTAAAAAAGCTAAGCTCGATCAATGAAGTTTCCAATCTCGTTCACAATATTAAATTACCCCAGTTATTGATACATTCGGTTTGTTGTTACACCTTTATTCCGCCCTGGGTGAGTAACGAAGCGTCAGTTTCGGTAGTTTACATACATTACACCTACGGTCATGTTTAGGAAACGAGTATCAATGGTTGTTATGAGTGAGTTTTTGTTTAGAACGTTAACGTTAATCAATTTTGTGAATTATATACCTGCATAGATTCCCACTTGATGGTAAGTGGTCACTGCGGCCCATGGACACCGAAATCCTATGATCCCCATTAAGAAACCATAAGATCTCGAATGGCTTGCCAACCCTGAGGCTTAAGATGGAATGCCTCTGTGCCAGAAATTTCACCGGCTGCCTGAGAACTTACCGGAACACAACATTGCGAGCACCGCTATTTGGCGGCAGGTTAGCGGGAAAAGACGGTGGTACGGTACCACCCCGGACGGACCTGGCACCAGGCCCTACCACTAGCAAAAGGACGTTGAGGCTTCGTTCAGGACTTTTTTAAAGTTCTAACCTAGATCATGGGTTGCCTTAGGACCAAGGTTGAATGATTTGCCTCTAATTATGCTGGTAATTTCATTGGCTCTCTTGCCTGAACCGCGCGAGCACTGCTATTTGGCGGCAGGTTGGCAAGTAAGATCATAGTTATTCGTAATGATATTCGTGGAAGCTACCCCCAATCGTGAGGACCGTGGCAGGCAATTCCTGGATTTTTGTTTGAACAAAGATGAACATAATTATTATGGTAGCATCTCAATTTGTAAATTTAAGTTTGGTAGGCAGACTTAAATAATGAATGAGTAAGCGAGAACGATTCTTCTTTTCCTTTGTGTTATTGAAAAATCGTGACTCAGTAATCAAAGAGTGTGGTTAGGCTGCTGAGTTTTAAAATACTTAAGTACTTACTTGTCTATACCTACTGTCTAAGAATTTGTCTCCCTTCGTCACGAGAGGTTTCGACTATAAGTCAAAGTCAACGCGGGCCCAGTGCGGATTGGGGACTTCACACACATCTTTGAATTACTTCGCAGATGCCTGCAGATCCTCACGATGTCACACAAGAAGCTATATTCGCAGATGCATCTTCAAATTCTGGTAAATTCTTTTTCTGACGTGTAAAAGTGCCCCTATGTGGCCAATTTGCGGAAAAAATGATTGATTTTTTTTTAAATTGCAAAACGATCGGGCTTGGATCGAACGACAAACGATCGTTTAAATGGAAATTGATGCAAAACGTCATTCAAATTAACCTACCTGATTTGTTTTATTTCGTTTTACTTAGTAATTTGCGATTACGAGATAACCATCTGCGACTGCGAGTAAAAGTAAAAGAATGCGCGCTCAGTAAAAAGTATAAAAACTCAAGGTCGGGCAATGTCGCAATGCACTGACTGTAACTGGAGCACGTGGTCGACTTTGGTTATTTGACGTGTCCGTTAAAAAACTACGCCGGTAGGTACGTTTTTTTATTGCTACTCTACTACTACTACTACAGCCTATTTGCGTCCCACTGCTGGACACAGGCCTCCTCTCATCACGAGAGGGTTTGGGCTATTACTTACTACTCAACACCGAAAAAATACAACTTATACGGACGGACGGCCTAACTTAAAAGAATACCTTCACAGACAGACTGCGATGTCGCTGTCAAGTTTACTAAAAGGCAGCCTCTATTCGAAACGTTAAATATTGAAAGGTAGATTCCCTATCACTCCATTCACGAATCGCGGCGTTGAAGCCGAACTTTAAACTTCTACATTTAAAGTTCCATTTGAGCGCTGTGACGCATTGACGGTAGGGATAGGGAATTTCCTTTTTCCTATGTAAGGTTTCGAATAGAGAACAAGATTGTCTTTATAGTTTGGGTCGGTTTCCTATAGATATAAAATGAACTTTCTTAATCTGAGTTACTTAAAGCGAAACTCGGGTTCATCAGCGCTACCATCCATCTTCATAAACCTCAACACAGGACCTTCCCAAGCATTGACCAACTAAATCAAAAACTGGCACACGACAATTTACTTACAGAAGAAATGGCCAAACATTCTACTAAACGACTAATAATATTTACTCGGGTTATGCAAGCTGGCCTCGTTTTCATACGTATGTGCAAAGACACTTATCAATTTTACACCTGCGAATATTAGGTATGCAGAGTGCTTAATTATGATTTGGCTTTTTGGTAAAAACCGGTCAAAATGCGACTCTAGGGGATAAACTCACATTTTGAATTTTGATACTACTACTACTACTATTGCAGCCTATTTGCGTCCCACTGCTGGGCACAGACCTCCTCTCATCATGGGAGGGAGGGACTTCACACACATCTTTGAATTACTTCGCAGATGCGTGCAGGTTTCCTCACGATGTTTTCCTTCACCGAAAAGCTCCGTGGTAAATTCAAATTGAATTTCGCACATTAAGTAAACTTAGAGGTGCGAGCCGGAATCGAACCCCCGACCCTCTGCATGAGAGGCGGTAGGTCGAACCACTAGGCCACCACGGCTTCGAATTTTGATAGCTGTTTTGAAACTAAATGCGCGTGGCGGCGATGTCCCCCGCTGGAGGCTCGCTATTCGAAGTTTTAAATATGGAGAGAGACATTCCCAATCCAATAAGTCTAGCTGCTCAAAGAGCGTAAAGAGCGCCGCGACGCATGAGCGCAGGGACTGGGAATGTCTCTCTCCCTATAAAATCCGAACCGAAATTTCTAGCCACAGCTGGTCACTATTTAGAAACCATTGTAGCTCCTAGCACTATTGTGTAAGAAATAATGTAATATTTTAACCGTAATGTCATGACTGGCTCTAGCTGTAAGTGTCATTTTTGTAATAATCTAAATATATAAAACTCAAAGGTGACTGACTGACTGACTGACATAGTGATCTATCAACGCACAGCCCAAACCACTGGACGGATCGGGCTGAAATTTGGCATGCAGGTAGATGTTATGACGTAGGCATCCGCTAAGAAAGGATTTTGCAAAATTCCCGGAACGGGAAAAATCGGGATTTTACTTTTTAATTTTTCTGCGCATACGAAGTTGCGGGGAAAAGCTACTAAATAAATAAAACTTCGAATAGAGCCCCAGATATCCCGATGCCGTGTGCCTAATTAGCTCGGCATGATTCCCATGCAAAGAGTAAAATAACTATACGAGTATAGGTATAAAGGCACGTAAAGAGAGTCATCTCGTGTGATTGTTCCAATGTCATACTTAATCCAGTTACTATAATATATGAGATATATGTACTTACTAGATTCTAGTAAAAGTACAATATATCACATACAAGCCGTTTGCCCGTGACTTTCCTCCCGCGTAGACTTAGAATTTGCGTACCCGATGATACTATACATACATATAGGTAGTTATAGTTATCCACTACAGCTTATTTTACATCCCACTGCTGGGCACAGGCCTCCTCCCATCACGAGAGGGTTTGGGCTATAGTCCCCACGCGGGCCCAGTGCGGATTGGGGACTTCACACAGATCTTTGAATTACTTCACAGATGCGTGCAGGTTTCCTCAAGATGTTTTCCTTCACCGAAAAGCTAAGTTATAGTTATTACTAACTTCTTGGATGCATACTTACTTGGCCGACTAAGTATATAGGATATGCTCAAGCATAACATTGTGATAATATTTCATCCGCAGTATCACCTAGAGGTACATTTATGTCAGGATATCATCACAACGTCTGGCTTGACCCAGTGCCTATAAGTATACACTACTACTACTACTACTACAGCCTATTTGCGTCCCACTGCTGGGCACAGGCCTCCCCTCATCATGAGAGGGTTTGGGCTATAGTCCCCACGCGGGCCCAGTGCGGATTGGGGACTTCACACACATCTTTAAATTGCTTCGCAGATGCGTGCAGGTTTCCTCACGATGTTTTCCTTCACCGAAAAGCTCAGTGGTCAATTCAAATTGAATTTCGCACATATGTAAACTTAGAGGTGCGAGCTGGAATCGAACCCCCGACCCTCGGCATGAGAGGCGGAGGTCGAACCACTAGGCCACCACGGCTTGTAAGTATACACAGTTTTTTTTAAACGATCAAAATTAGTTCTTATGATCCAGCAAAGTTCCTGGGTGCACACTCCTTGGCTGGCTTTATACGCCCAGATTATAATTTTCTAACCCTTCGGCCAAGAACATCCGAAGTTGCTATGCGCATGCACTGCCCTCGCCAACAAAAGCTCGCTAAAGATGTCTAAACTAACATGTATAATTAATCGTTTTAGTTATAATTTTCATTGATTCATAATGTTACGTTATGTTCACATGCTTGGCGCCTGACTGATCACTTCATTCAAATATGAAAGCGTCGAAAGGTTAAAGGGCTATAGTGGCATTAACCGATGATCATACTTCCTGTCTACATGTTCTCACTGCCAACAGAGTCCCTCCGACTGCATCGCACTAGGGCTGCCGCCGGATCGCGGTCAGTGTGTTTCAATGTCGCTTGTATAATGTGCCGTAACCGAGTGAAAAGTTCTTCGGATTGCGTCAGCGAGAAAGCTACATGCCACACGTGAACCAAGGTCTAATTCAGCTATAGCTAAGGGTTACGGAATCTCCCTTCAATCCCTAAATAGCGATTCACTTACTCCCTTTATATTTAGCAAGATACCTCCCTCTATTATGTCAGGTAATGAGCAATTGTGGGAAATGGATTGTATTGTTTTAAGGATTCTATTCGGAGAATAATTTAATAGAATCTGAGCTAAATAGGGAGATAATGTAATTTAGGTTATAATTTAGGGAAACGGGAAATTCTATGTCCCTATTTATTTACTCGAATTCATTCAATCAATCGCTACTACCGGTGATTTGGTGGACTTGGCTTAATTTCAGTTTACGTTAACAGCATTCCTCTTTGAGGATGTTTTAGAGTTTTTAAGTAATCATTGTCCATTATTTTTCATGTTCTCTGAGGCATAAACCGGCCCAGACTTGCAGCCGGCAGCGTCTGCGCCTGCGCATACAAACTTTCTCTTTGTTTGTTGTCGGAGCGTCCGAATGACCAACACCTATAATTTGGTCATGGCACATCTTGCGGATTTGCAAAGTAAATAGAATATTGCTTAATGTTTAGTACTTTGACATAATACGGGAGTATAGTAAATACGCATTACATAACATTTGTTATTGAGGTCACACAGTTCAATATAAATTAGTCATCTCTAAACGAGTCGGTTGCCCCTACGTATGCATTTTTGACTTCTCTGCATCACATTTCAACAATGACTTTGGGTATTTACATACAAAAGTTGTTTTCCAACCCAATGGAATCATGAGAACTCATTTTTTTCAGTTTGTCGCGTTTGAATTTGAAAAGGGGGACGAGCGACGTGATTTTGTAAAAAAACTGGTATTTTTTTACTGTCCACGAATCTACCTGTTAATGTTTTTTAGATCGTAACAAGACAGAATGCGGTGACGTACTGTGGTCTCTGCATATTCTAACGGGAAACAGGCGTGAGTTTACGTATACGTAGCAGACAGAAACGGCAAAATAGTACTTAACTACCTAATAAATATTTAGTTTTCCTCATTACCTAGTCTATTTTGTGTTGTAAGCTTTCGGCATCGACATGTCGAGGCATTTGGTCCGTGGAGTTCTAAAATTAAAAAAAAAAATACTTTTGGACAAAGTTTAGTCAACGTCACCAGATAACTAAGACTTGCTCAAACCCAGAAAGCAATGGACCAAAAAGATGCGATACGTGGTGATACTATCATCTATATCGCTTCCGTACCATGCCACGGAGGCATTGATCTATTATAAGTAAGAATTTACAACCAGCCGGAGAAAAATGGCCCCGTCAAAACGGGTGCCCGAACAGCTAGGGCACCCGTTTGGCCTTCGTTATTAAAGAGGCGATATAAGCATATTGGAACGTATTCTAATGTCAGTTTGCTCCATATATTTTGACATATTCTGTTAGACACTGTTCTTCCATATGTTATCACTTATTATAGGTCAATTGCACGGAGGCCATTTCTAGGTTTAATTTAATTTTGCAAGTATTCTTAAACAAGTCTTAGTAGAACTATTAACATATGAAATGTAAATAGCATAAAATATTCATTACCAAATTCACTTCCATTCAAGGTTCCGATTCGGTAAATACCGATGATACCGGTAACGCACACTAAAATTTGGGTCATTGTATAAATAAACGTGTTTATCGATACATCTGTAATTAGTTGTATAGAGGCTGGCTATGCGGCTAGGTATTTCCTTCGTGTAAGCTGTCAGAAAATATCCTAGTCTCCGAAATGACAAAAATAACAGCTGAATAACTCGATTTTTGAAAAAATAATATACCCGACTGCAAACAAATTTTTGATGTCACATAATTATATTTTTCTAACCCGTTCATTAAACCCTTTATTTTGATACGCCAATCGATAGGCTTCGACAAAAAAAAATCTGCAAACTACCCAGTGTCACTCTCACAATTAGGACGAATCTAACGACACCTCGCCTGCTAAAATCCATCAAGCCATTTAGGCTACAAAGCGTGCCAAAGAAATATACATACATAATATACTTACATACATACAATTAAAAAAACATAACCCTCCTTCTAGGTCAATTAGTAGTAGATGAATTTAATGTATGGAACCCTCTCAACAAGTCCGATACTTTATTACCAGAATACACCCGTTTATAGTAAAAAAATCGAAATAATATCATACATAAAATATAATTACATGTTAATATATTCAGTAGTGGGCCGCTAAATCTTCTAACTAGCTATTTACCTTGACTATGTCTTTATCGTTTACAATGGCCGATGCATAATATTTATCATATTAAGTGTTATAGTATATTTAACGAGGTTAAACATATGCCACCGTTCATGTTAAGCTATTTTGGGTTCCTTAATTGTAAATAATGAATTTACCACTGAGCTTTTCGGTGAAGGAAAATATCGCGGGGAAACCTGCATGCATCTGCGAAGTAATTCAAAGATGTGTGTGAAGTCCCTAATCCGCATTGGGCCCGCGTGGGGACTATAGCCCAAACCCTCTCGTGATGAGAGGAGGCCTGTGCCCAGCAGTGGGACGCAAATAGGCTGAAGTAGTAGTAGTAATTGTAAATTTTTTAGCATTTAATTCGACCACCCGTCAAATTAAAGTCATCCCAACTAATATTGTAAAGATAAGGTTTAAATAACGGGATATCATTGGATGCGAGTGGTGCAAGACCTTGGGGAGGCCTATGTCCAGCAGTGGACGTCCTTCAGTTGAAATGTTATTTTAAGCAAAAGCAACAAACATGCACACATCCACGGAGAAAGTACTATCATTTGTATTAAGTTTATGGATCAAGATGTTTTTTAAAGGAGTTCCTATCGTTTATTATGTTCGAGACCGGGAACTGTGTTTTTTTTGTGTAATGTCCATATAGCGTTCCCGCGGGAACTGTGCATTTTCCGGGATGAAGTAGCTATATCCCTTATACATGAAATTTTGATTTAAATCAGTTCAGCTGTTGAAGCGTGAAGAGGAACAAACATACAGAGTTACTTTCGCATTTATACCTAATAGTAGTATGTATATTGGTACCTAAGGCGGATGACAATTACAAAAGTTTACAAGAAGGAAGTCTGGATATAGACACTGGACTGCTGCAGTTGAGATAATATAATCCATACTAATATTATAAACGCGAAAGTAACTCTGTCTGTCTGTCTGTCTGTTACCTCGTCACGCTTCAACTGCTGGACCGATTGAAATGAAATTTGGCATGGAGATAGTTGGGGTCCCGGGAAAGGGCATACTACTTTTTAATCCGGAAAGACGCATAGTTCCCGCGGGAACGCGATAACCGATCCACGCGAGCGAAGTCGCGGGCAGAAGCTAGTATGTATGTGGATATGCAGGAAGTACGGAACCCTCACTGCGTGGGTCAAACTGGAACTGGCTTGCTATTTTTGCAGTTTGCACGATAACAATGCTTCAACGATATTATTTCAACAATTTGCATAATTAATGCTAAATGATTTTTGGCAGAATAAGTAGGTAAGTAGACTGGATTATGAGGTTAATGTTTGAGGCCTCGAGATGTAAACTTATTTTATTTTTATAAAATATCTTTGTATGAATATACCTTCGGTTCGGGCCATAAATATGCGATCTGGGGCTTTACGAATTACCGCCCGTGGTTTGTCAAAAGTTTTACGTCTTGCCTTGGCCAAAAAGTGAGATTTTCTCTCCGCGTAGCGGGCAGAAAATCCCACTTTACGGCCAAGGGTGATGTAAAATATTTACCACGTGCCGCGTCTCAAGCAAACGTCACCACGTGTCGGCATGTCACGTGTCAACTATGTCATTTCACAACTAGCTGTGAAATTGAGGGCCTTGCCCTTCGGCCCGCCTTCGTCTCAATCCTTTATTGATATTTTAAAAGCGGTTTAAGTAGGATTATCTATTTAAATAAATGACCAATAAGGATTTAAGGGTTTTTAGAGTACGGCACTAGTCCCACCAAAGGCGAGGAATCTCGACTATTTTCTCGCTCAAGAAAGTAACAATAGTACATTACAGACCCAGGGCGTTCGTTAATGTCCCAGATCGCAGGTGTTTGTGGCCCGAACAGAAGGTGATATGCGATAAATATGCGATCTCGGGCTTTACGTATTTACCGCCAGTTGTTTGTCAAAAGTTTTACGTCTTGCCTTGGCCAGGAAGTGAGATTTTCTCCCAGTAGGCAGTAAATCCCACTTTACAGCCAAGGGGACGTAAAAGATATAAATACTGTATCAGTAAAAGAGACAAATATTAAAGCTTCCTCGCACTTTGTATGACTGTGCCTATAGCACAGAATATTTAATAGTAATATTTAACTACGTACAAATAGCCAAGGAATCACCCGCCTGAATCTAGCCCGCGCGCAACTCGCGCCCAACTCGCCACCGTCATTTGTTTCATCTGGAGATAGCGAGTGAATCATTGGCCCGCGTAGTGGTACACACACATTTACAAGTATACAGACTTCCTCGCACGCACACTGACGTCCTCGCACGCAAACATTGACACTTCATTCGAATTGTGTTCGAAATCGTGCTTTTATACAGGCCGTGTCCGCCCTGTGTCTATAGGCTACATTAGTTACAGCCCATTCACGCTTAGGTGTACTGTTGCCACTAAATCGGATCCTGAAAAAAACCGGTCCTGCAAAAAATCGGATGTCTTCGTGTGAACGGGCTGTTAAATTGGTTAAGTAACTTGGCTTGGTTTTGACGGTAATCATTTATCGCACAAACAAAGTAAGTAATTTCAATTTTTTGAATTGACTGTAGAATCTTTTCAAACTTAAATCACTGATTGCGAAACTACAAACATCAAAGAGCTATTAATTACTAAACCCTGATGATTTTAATTGAGTTATCAAATAAATGATATTGTCTTCGCCAAGGAACGATTCTATTTGATAATTATTTTGTTGATTAATTCGTGACTCTACAATTTTATAATAAGTTCATAATAGTATAATCCATACTAATACTATTAATGCGAAAGTAACTCTGTCCGTCTGTCTGTCTGTTACCTCTTTACGCTTCAACCCCTGGACCGATTGAGATGAAATTTGGCATGGAGATAGTTGGGGTCCCGGGAAAGGATATAGGCCCGCGGGAACGCGATAACCGAATTCCACGCGAGCGAAGTCGCAGGCAGAAGCTAGTGTAAAATAAAATAAATTTAATTTATTTAATGCTAAGTGTGTGCCAATCAAGATGGTTCTTTATTTTATTTTGTAATAAAGTCTGTCATTGTAATTCTCCAATGGAATCTTCAAGTTTATTTGTCAAAGTCAGTGGTCTTAATTTCTCAACATGATTAAACTCAGGAACTTGAATAATTTAAAGTGACGGAGGATTTGTGTCATTTTTGCAGAATTATAAACCGATAGTAGAAATGGTGTGACTGCAATAAACGATTACACTAATATTATAGAATAGAGATAAGTAGGGGAAGCCGTGGTGGCCTAGTGGTTTGACCTGCCGCTTCTCATGCAGAGGGTCGCGGGTTCAAATCCGGCTCGCACCTCTGAAATTATTTATTTGCGAAATTCAATTTGAATTTACCACTGAGCTTTTCGATGAAGGAAAACATCGTGAGGAAACCTGCACGCATCTGCGATGTAATTCAAGGATATGTGTGAAGTCCCCAATCCGCACTGGGTCCGCGTGGGGACTATAGCCCAACCCTCTCGTGATGAGAGGAGGCCTGTGCCCAGCAGTGGGCCGTAAAAGTGCGTAGGGTCTATAGACGCGTAGATGCCTCTACACAACCACGTAGGTACAGGGGCTATATTCGAAGTCTTAAATAGGGATCTCCCTGTTCCCTATAGGATCGCTCACGCGTCGCGTGAACTTTAAGCAGCTTTATTTAATGTTCAACTTGACGCGTGAGCGATCCTATAGGGAACAGGGAGATCCCTATTTAAGACTTCGAATATAGCCCCAGGTTCACTTTGTACGTCCCCCGAACCAAGTGACAGGAACATGACCTACGCTACGCTATTCTACGAGAAACTCACGTAAGGGATTTTTTTGTTCAGTACCTACCTACCTAAATATTCGTCAAGGCTGCGTATACTATTATTATTTTATATATTGATGATATTCAGTAAAAAAAAAATAACACATCTTTTGTCTGGTGCAACTATTTTATCTGTAAATTAATGACCAAGTAGAGCATTATGAGCATCATCATCATACATCATGCACAACACTTGCTTATAAATCTTAAAATAAATGATCTTTGCAGCGACCTTATATTTGCAGTGATCCAATCATAAATCAACAATCGATTGATCGACTAAACTAATCGGTTGTGAGTTTAATCGATGGTTAATCGTAACGCGAAGAATTCGCGTGTTGTAACATTTAGATGCGATGATAAACCAATACATTTGCTGTTACATATGAAAATATTTATTTATTCGGCGATGCTGAATGAGATTAGAGATCTTCTACTATCTAAAGTCCCGCGCCTTCACGTTTCAAAACGCTTCCATTTTTTTATTATTATTTAAAAAGCACCACCTAGTTGATGGCTGTCTCAGCTCGCACACATGTGTTGAGACTGTTGCTGGTGCTTCTTAAATAAAACATTGAAGCGTTTTGAAATGTGAAGGCGCGGGGCTTTAGATAGTAGAAGATCTCTACGATTGAAACATGTCACCTGGCTTGGCAAACCATATCTTCTTCTTCTTCTTATATATAAAAATGAATTGCCGTGTGTTAGTCTAGCAGTGAGAACGGCTGGACCGATTTGGCTGATTATTTTTTTGTTTTATTCCCCGTGATTCAGGGAAGGTATAGAAAGAAAAAAATCTGGCACAATGTAATCAGAATCATGGCGATACGAAGTTCACCGGGCCAAGCCAACTAGTATTTAATATAAGTACCTACCTAAACTTTTTTTGGCCTTATCGGTGCTCTCTATCAGGTGAGATAGAAGAGTATCTATCAGTGGTTTTTGAATGAAAAATTACAAGCTGCGACCGAGATCTCGGCACCGGTTTCGGTCTTGGTATATCTCGGCCAAAAATAAATAAATAAATATCTTGGGACATTTCACACAAATTGACCTAGCCCCAAACTAAGCAAAGCTTGTACCTACTATGGGTGATAGACAACGATATAAATACTTATATAGAGAAATACATACATATATAAATACAAAAAATCCATGACTCGAGTACAAACTTTCGTGCTCATCACACAAAGTTTGCCCCGAGCGGGATTCGAACCCGCGACCGCCGGAACAGTGGGCAGGCCCACTACCAACTGAGCCAAACCTCTCGTCAAATCATGCCAAGATCCCGGTTTCGGTGTTGAGTGGCCCAAAACGGTGGCCGCGGCAGAGACACCGCACCGCAGAACTCAATTTATGTAAATTATAAGTAGCGCATGATCATCATAGCAAGTGGAAGGAAGTGGTTTCTGCTTCTCCTTAGCGGCCACAGGCGTGATTTTGTGAAGGAAAATGAGAAAAATCAGGAAAATATGTAGAGTTCCGTCTCGGCCGAGACTTCATTTTGTCTTCCTTCTCGGGAACGATTTAAAATACAGTCTCGGTAATCTTAACAATAATTGATAATAATTATGTGTGATGTGGAGATATTTATCATTTTTAAAACATTAGTGAGTTATACAAATATGTAGCTGCTTAAATTGCTTTGAAATATGAAACGTTTGTATTTATATATATCTTACAACACTATCTAGACATACCAGTGTTTATTGCATTCAAATTCACGTTTAATGATTGTGAAATAAGTAACAGTGAATTATTGGCGAATTTCAGATTATGCCGATTACATTGGCACGAAAAATTAAGCCGTGTAGTCATTAGCGAACACAAATCATTAAAAACATCTATTTTGCAAGCTCGAGACATATCGCACCTTCAAATAAATTAACATATACTCGTACATAATTTTTCATTTCACCCTCGAAAAGGTCTCGGTTATTGGCACTCGATTCCTGCGCCCAAATGTCGTTCTTAGGTTTCTGGACCCTATTACTAAGACTCCCCTGTCCGTCTGTTCGTCTGTCCATCTGTCAACAGGATGTATCTCATGAACGGCGATTGTTATACAGTTGTTTTTTTGGCTCTCATACAACAGACTTTTTTTTGCCGTTTTTATAGATAGTAGTACGGAGCCCTGCGTGCGCGAGTCCAACTCGCACTTGGCCGGTTTTTATGCTTTAGTGTGGAATGTGTTCGACTTTCGACTAAGACTACACTACAGCCTAAAGCTAACTTTTTCTATGCAGGTCAAAATTTGCGAAACGCAGACATGACAGTCTTCTTGCTAGTAGTATATAGAGTTGGTGACAAATTGTGTGTTTCACTTGGCAGCAAAGGTACAGGATAAGTAGATAATAGTATAATGGCAACGTTATTTTTGCGGTCTCGTACATTCATTATAAGCTTCGCTACGCCCATCGACCTATCTTTTCATTTCAATCATAGCCCTTGCCCTGCTTGCTCTGCTTTCAGTACTTACATGCACTCACGACACATAAAGGTTTAGCGGCCTTGAATAGTAAATATCTCTTGGAATTATTTGATTCAAATATTAATTAATCCAAACGTAGTGGAAATGTCAACCACAGAAGTGTTACTTGTTAAGAAACTGGTCCTTGCGCTCGCAAGAGAGCATCATTAACAACAGTTTTAATGTAATAAATACTCCAAAAAGTTGATAAGAAATCTGAAGGTGATTTGACGAGACTATAGTAATTCACTGTGCAATAAATAGTATTCAATTTGTGCATCATTAGTTTTATCATTTATTGTTGTTTATTGTAAGTAGCACAGGACCGATCTGAGTGGTGAGCCTTGGGTTGGGGGAGGCCTATGTCCAGCAGTGGACGTCTTTGGGCTGCAATGATGATGTGATGATGATGATGGTCATTAGTTTTATTTCTGATTGGTGTTGAGAGAATAATGAAGGCAGGTGGTTGAACTAACAAGTTGTTATTTAATAACGGTATGCTCAACTTTATTTTAGTTACCTAATACGGTAATAACCTGAAACTGGGGTGTATTACGGCTAATTAGTCGTAAATTTATTTTATTTTAAATAAAAGCTTAACTTTTAATTTTATATAAGTAAATAATTCCAGAGACTGTTATTTGAGATAAATAAAAGAGGTAATGAAAATGGATAGCACGATATTTAAAGTGGACTTCTAATCTGACATTGAAGATATCTTTCTGTGGTCTCTGCCTACCCCAAGCCCCAACGGGAAACAGGCGTGAGTTTACGCATGAATATAAATATTTTAGGTCTATTGGACTCTATTCATGTTGGTAATGTACAAGCAAAACGCCTATGAGCTAAGCCGAGAAAATTAGTGGACTACAAATCGTAGCCCTTTTCAGAATAGCTACTATGAGTAAGAAAATGTTTCTATGATGCAACATATTTGCATAAATAACTCGTTATAATTTCGTAGTTATGAGCATATAAAAATGTGTATTTTGATGTTATGACGAATTACAGGCGTCGACTGGTAAGAATGATTTATTTTTATGGTTTAGAGGTCCATGGCCCAGTAACTATATTGAGGTGTTAAGTAAGATCGAAGATTTTATAAGTAATATTTCTGTTTAAATGTCGAACTGCACCGACTTAAACTGTTTTGGCTTTAGGAGAAAAACTCTCTTTGGTAAATACCTATGTATAGAGCTAGTCAGGTGGGTACTTAAATAATTCTTGCATCTATCATCCACGTACCTACCGTACTTACAACCACAGCATTCGCAAATTACAATGACATAGGTAAACACATTTCCATCCCATATCCAGTCTGGCTATACTAGGTAATTCATACTAATATTATAAATGCGAAAGTAACTCTGTCTGTCTGTTACCTCTTCACGTTTCAACCGCTGGACCGATTGAGATGGAATTTGGTATGGAGATAGTTGGGGTCCCGGGAAAGGACAGGCTACTTTTTATCCCGGAAAACGCATAGTTCCCGCGGGAACGCTATAACCGAATTCCACGCGGGCGAAATCGCGGACAGAAGCTAGTAAGTATATTATAAATCAAGATAGTATGTTTGGCTGACTCTCATATAAAGCAGTGAATGTTAAACAGTTTTATTTGCGTGCCATAAAATTAAAGCCGCCCACAAAGCTAATCCACAAGTTTTAATCACTGCACAGTGACGTCATTGATATTTAGCTCATGTTTGCCTAGTTCCACTCAATCAATTGAGCAAATAGAATTTTAATCGGTAAATATTTGACGCCCACTCGAGCGTGAGATTGGACTTTTTGCAAGTTTATCAACCATTTTTCCCAGACATATCTGATGACTATAAGTAAGTAGTACAACTCAAATATTGGGTATGGTAATTCTGTGTTATTTGCGTACACTTTATATATTTTAAACCCGGTTCAAATAGCAGTTCGCGGTTCTAACGAATGGCGACTGTACTTTAAAACAAGTGAAAAAAAAACATCCATACTTAATTAACTTACATGACTATTTGTTCCAAATTGAGACGTTTTGGCTTCCATCATTTTCATGATCGTCATAAGTCCCTAATCCTAATATATTTTCATTTCTACCAGGTTAATTCAAGCCTTACTTGTTTATGGTCTTTAGATCTTTTTCGATCTACCTGTTGGACCTTCTCCTTTTAAAAAGTCCTTTCATGTCCTAACCTTAATTTGTATTCCTCACACTATGTGTGTCCGGTAAGTAACAAGTTACTTGCTTCCATGTCACTCTATCAGCCGTCGTCTCCAGAATTCACACCCTCAACCATAACCTCTCCAAAAGCGCCGTTCTTTCAGAGCCTGAGCTTCTACCATCTCCTATTTCTTAGACATCTGATCACTGGCATTCAATTAGAGTTTCTTAACATGTTACTTAATACTGTATTTCCACGCACGAGGCAAGTGGAACGAGGGCGATACGGTGTGGTGCGCAGGCGACAATAATTGAAGAGTGGTACAAGAAAGACTTTATCATTCGTTCTTCACTACTAACATAGACTTAAACGTAGCCGGGTGAATATCAGATTTCATGTTTTGCACTTGTCCACCCATGTTATCTTCATGAAAATTAAACTATAAGAGTCAGGCTTTTTTTTGGGTAAAGATCTTACTGGGAAGCAACATTGCCATCAAAAAAGGAAATGAATAATAATTCAGAAGTTATCAAAAAAAAATTTTAAACTTCAAAAATCTAAGCTCTTTGGCGCGTCCACCACAGTGTTATTTTTTTCAAACAATTATAATTTTATTTTTTATTCTGAATTTGACGTCTCCAATAGTGTTTCCTGTATTTCGAAATGTTTAATTATACAAAACTCAACTAGAATATTTTTTGAAATAGCCTGGTCAAAAGTTATTGTAAAATCAATTTTGTCCTACCCAAAAACACCTCATTTCTTTGGCGTACTTGAACAGTCTCGCATTTTGTTATCATTTTACCTAGACTAGCCCCACCTCGCGTCCCCGCTTCATTCAATTGCCATCTAACATCCGACTGGTGCAAACCTGACCATAGTTTCACGTGTTTCGGAAAAATATTTTATACGTCGCCGTTAGCGGATTTTTTTCCGCTAAGCGCCTATTTTCTTCGGCGACCGAATTCACAGTCAAATTCTACTTGAATTTTTTAATACTTTTTTAGTGAATGTATGCTGCGATTATCTACATCTATAGTTTTAATTTGAAATTATACTTTAAATACTTACGGATGTAAAAAAATATTTATACCCTAATCTCATTTCTTTGGCGCTAATTTCTTTGGATTTCTTTGGCATTTAGTGTCAAAGAAATTAGATTCAGCCATAGAAATTAGAAGTTTATTGTAAATTTTTCTTAAGATATATCACAAATATCGCTTTTATTAGATTTAATTGTTTTTGTAGATTGTTTTATTCATGATCACACCTAAATCTAACAATAATACTAAAAAATATAATTCTTACGCTAAACAACCATCAATAAAACGACTGTTTGTCTCTGTTCAGTTTAAATAAATGTTATATTCGGAGATTTACCTTAATTACCTTAATATAATAATGCAAAAAAATATTTTTCAACATTTTAAATAAGTAACACTGTCGTACAGAATATTATAAAAATGTATACAACTATATTGTATAAAGTCGAACCGATTCAATATCTAAATGACGTGAAAGAAGAAGAAATCGGCAATTAAAATTAAACAAAAACTAATCAATGAAAGTTCCTGTTAATAGGTAAAGAAACCAAAAATGCAAATGACTAAGAAAAGGCAAACAAAAGATGAAAAGTTGAAAAAGAGCAAAGAAACGTTTAGAAGATATTAAAGACAATCCTTTGGGTTTATCAAAAATGATGAAAAAAAAACAAGAGAAAGTTACCACGAAAGAAGAACTGAAAATATGTTTTTTATAGGTACCCACAACTTTTTAAAGGAATTTATATTTAAGAAAGTCTTAGGTCGATCTGTAGCATAAATGATGTGCAAATAAGAATAAGCATGTACATATTTACTCGCTTTTTTTGGTTGAAATGATAACCAAAATATAAAATTTATTTATTTAAAATAATTTGATATTTTTGGTTATCATTTAGATAACCAAAAATATCAAACATTTTCTTGAACCTTACAATATATTTTTATTTCATTACTTACATTACACGGTGTAAAAAAAAACTTGTTTTTTTTTTGTTGGTCGCGTATTACTTTGTAAAAAGTGCTGCCAATATTTTATGTTATACATACATATTAATCAGAGTTTATAACTATGATGGAAAAGATATTTTAATAACACTTATAAATCTGTGGTGTTATAAAAAAGACCAACATTTCGTAGATTTTTGTGAAACAAAGTTTTTAATACGGGTAAAAATATGATCTCAACTATAGATACTAACTTAACAAAAACCTTGACAAAAATTGACGCTTGCGATTGAAATGCTTTTTTTTTAATTTTCTGGTTATCTATTTTTTTGGCGCATTTCTCAAATATATTTGACAAAATATTGTTCATTTTCTAATTTTATTGGCATGTTTTCTAATTTCTTTGGACCTATTCTAATTTCATTGGCAATCAAATTTTCAAACTGCTAAAACTCGAAAAGTGTTGGAGCTATTTTTGGCACAATAAGATATATTTTATTGAATTGAAGTCTTTTACAGGGTATGTTGTCCGAAATACTCGAAATATTGAAAAAAAAATGCGCCATAGAAATGAGAAATTTTCAAACGAAATCTGATATTCACCCAGCCACATTAGAGTCAAGTTATTGCTCCTCGATGGAGTTAAGACCGTTTTAAGTTAGTTCAGTGTTAGACATGGTTCGTAGCTGAACATGCTTTACTGTTGGTCTTATCCTCAGATTAATAGTAATTAAGACATTACGTTTTCATCACCGTCTTCGTATTAGGGTCATTTAAGTTATGATGGGACCCCATAGTACTTTAGCTAATTATATCAAAAATGTACTTTTTTACACATATGTATTGGAGCTGCATCCCTGCCAAAGATTTCGATTAATCTATCTAGGTTTTTGGCAATTTATGATTATGAATACTACAGATCCTAAAACGACGGCATATAAACAGTGTGACTCGCTAGTATAAAAAGGTGGAGACTAAGCTAGGCCAGACATGACAAAACTATAAGGGTTCCTTGTGGAATACGGAACCCTAAAATAGACTCGGGCACAGATTAGCGTGCTGAAACGGCAGCGGGTGCATTTCCCAGTAAAAATGTAGAATATAAGTACCTAAGTAAGTAAGTAACACTTTATTGTACGGAATAAAAACACACAAATACAATTAACATCATCACCATTGGTCTTGGACGTCTTTTGAAGACGATTTACGATAAAGAACCAATATTTGCTGGGATAGATGACTAAATTCTTTGAGGCAAGATGTAAGACTCTAAGTATATCGGCATGATGATGCCGATGATGATGATCTGTCACTATTGTCTCGCACTTTTCTCAAATTAAGTGTCAGCAGTGTTTTCAAAGCAATAAAACGAGCCCATAAAATACAACATGCTGAAACCATCCGATTCCGCCACTTCGTTTGTTTTATCTGATCCTTGATAGGTGCGGAAACTGCACAACAAAGAAATGAACATACGCTCGGATCATTATTTAAATGAACATGTGTAGATACCATCTGATGTAATGAAAACAGTGATGTGCGTCTGTAATAGATACGATTAGTTATAGATGCGGATTTTGAAGATTGCCCGTACTTACTTTACGTACTTTTATAAGTGATATTTCTATCTAGCTATGCTGTAGAACAGGGGTCATCTATAAAGCCTGAAGAATTCCCAAAATCAAGTGGCAGTTGGCGGGGTACATTTTTCGCAGAACTCATAGGCCAGAAAGTTCTCTAATGGTGTCCCTTTCATATTTCACTCTATTTCACGTATAATATTATATTCAGACAATAATATTCTGAGTTCCACAATAAGACTAAGTTACGTCAAACGATTCATGATGGTTGCCCCTGATGCTTTCAAAATACATAAATGTGAATAAAAGACGACCTCAAAGCCATCAACGTATAAAATAATCGTTGCGCCAGTTTTGAGATATTTCAAATCAATCATAATAATCTCAACCTCCGTGCGTAAAATTCAGTTGATGCAAAATTTCAAACACTCCTACCCGCTTGTGTCGCCACCGTCTATAGATAAGCCTAGATTTGATATGGAGCGAGTTTAGTTCCAGTTTCCGCCACCGGCATTTAACATTTTGTTTACTTTTAATCGTAAGTCACGCATCTAAATTGAAGTAAGTCTTCATTATGCAACGCATTGTTAAGAATAGATCAAGATAGTAGAATCGCGTACCTTATTTAGGACCTTGGTTTATTCAGGGTAATAAGCGAAAAATTTAATGGATTACGTCTGTGTTTATTTTCAATTATAGCAATTTAATTGCATTATGATGTGTATACCGCAGTGGGGAAGAAACCTATCGTAGCACATAAACCATAAATATTACATCAGGTAAATGTTTTGAAAGAAAAAAAAGATATAAGTGTCTTTTTAGGACGGTAATGTTGCATATGCAAATGTTGCAAAAAAGGCAGTAACTAACGATAACCACCACAACAGCCTATTTACGGCCCACTGCTGGGCACAGGCCTAATCTCAACACGAGAGGATTTGGGCCGAGAGGATTATAGTCCCCACGCGGGCCCAGTGCGGATTCACACACATCGTTGAATTACTTCACAGATGCGTACAGGTTACTAACGTTAACCACTTTTACATAATTCGCTTACACTTTTACATTGCCCTTAAAATTGCCTGTAAAAAGTGTTCGTTTATTATAAAAAAACGATACATTAGAAAACCTGAAAATCAGGATCCTGTTGAAATTTATTTCCTTGCAACAAAAAAAGTTGTGGAATTTATGCCTGATTGACATTCCGTTCTACATATGGTAGCTAATTAAAATCAAATCAAAATATTAATTAGTAAATATAAAACAAGCAACCTTTATCGCTGAAACAAACAACCCAAGTATCAAAGACACTATACATTTTAATGTTTATTTTTGCAACAACCTTCGCACGGAAGAGTTCAATAATCGTTAATTGTGTATGTTAATCAGTTGGGCCGTAGCATCTGAACTTCCTTGTTTAATGTAAATATTTAATTACTATTGATATAATTTGAAACATTGTTATTATCGTTGTTATCTTATTATTAACAGAATGAGAACTTGTTTATTTTTTTATTTAAGCTTATTTGCTTATATATATCCAACTTGGTACATGGGGAGGTACTTACACGCGAAATTCAGTCAAAAGCTGCAAATGGTGTTTAGTATAAAATATTTATTTATTTAAAATTTATTGCACATCAAGAAAACTTAGTGTACAAAAGGCGGACTTAATGCCTTGAGGCATTCTCTACCAGTCTACCTATAAATAAATTTGACCCGTATCTAGAAGTAAAAAAAGGGCCGAAGAAAAAGGAAAAAAAGTGTCTGAAATATAATGATGTGATATAGGATTTTCTTTAAAAAGTGACCCGATTTCATTGCGGTTGAGTGTATTTTTAGAACCGGCTTAGAAAGACCTTTCATTTCATATCACACACGATAGGTTTCAGGAGGTTCCTGAGGGTACTCTTAAATAGAAGAAGAAAAGGAAACTTTGAAAGTACAACGCTAAGGTCCTTTTCCGTTGCAGGGTGGCGGGCGACGCGAGTGCGGCGAGGGGTGCGCGTGCGCGTGGCGCGCCCCCGCGCCGCC
>OZ020290.1:9794773-9823946 GCA_963971205.1 Aethes cnicana | reverse complement strand
AAGTAAATGACAATTTTAATGCGCAAATAATTTATTTTGCATTATAACGGCAGCAAATATTTCCTTCATTTATTGCAATAAAGTGGCAACTTGACTTTGATTGATGTTACGGTGACACCGTCACCCGGTTGTATGGCTGGATGCATGATAACGATAGATATAAGAAGCTGTGGGAATAACCGTGACAAAGTGTTTTATACGTCAAGTCCGGTTGCAAAAACTCTAAAAGCAGTGGCAGAGGGGGTCGCCCGGCTATGCGAAGTCTTCAGGATCTCTAGTCTATGTAACTAGCCGCCGAACCCCCGATAAGCTGTCATACCATACCTACAGGGGCTCCATTCTAGGCTGGAGGAGGCTGGAACACGTTCTCTAATGATGTCGGCTATGCGCTATAATCAATCAATCAATTTATTTATTTTGTCAAGCGTTAAAGATGTTGTAATACAAAGTAATAGAATCCTATTAAAACACGGTCGTCGAAGAATTTATTAAAGTGAATATAAGTAAGACTGCTGATGGTAAAGTTCATTCCAGATAGGTTAAGCAATACTTCGTTCAGTGTACATGAAACGTGTACATGAAAAAGTTCCCGGGAGAAAAGACATCAGGTCAGGTGGGCTAGGTAGTAGGTAACTGTTTGTCCTAAAGCTCCATGTTTATAAGCCTGCACACGAGGAATAATCTACCTTTGCTATAAAGTACACATAAGTTTCGTCAGGTGCCCCGGCGCGGTTAGGCCCTTTAGATTGTCGTGATGATCATCACTCACAAACTGCTTGCTCCACGCCAAAAACGAACAGAAGGCGTCTCATAAGTTGCCATATCGTGTGTAGCATGAGATCATTGCGTTCCGATGTCCATAAAAGTCGTATTATCCCTTACATAATCTAAATCACGCACAATGCATGCAAAATGGCTAAAGTCACTGCCAAGTCGATGACCTTACGCAAGACAAACTTGGAAACAATACAGGCTAATGCAATTTAAACCTTCTTCGTTTCTAATAGAAACATTATGAGTGAACAAGGCAAGACAGATGAATCAGTCAGTCGTTTGTTTCTTTGTATTATTATAATGTTTTGGAAGAAAGGTCCGAGTTTCCAAGTGATGCATGGTTATTTGCGTAATGTCTTTATTATATGGAACTAGTAGCATTGTCGTATAATTTGAACGTAGTTAATCATGAGAGAAATTCCGTAGTTTATATTTCAAGAGAGTCGAGTATTTTTTCCGTGTCTTTAAATCTTATTTCTCTGGCCATATGGGACAGTACAGAATGCTGTTTGCATTAAACCGCATTTCTGAAAAAACTGTGCAGTTCAGATGCAGTAATTGCACTTCATTGCAGTTCATAGTGATTATACTTCAAATGCAGTTTCTGTTGTGCTCCTAAAGCTTTTTGGTGATATGATGAAATATATAGTGCCAAAAACATACGTACTTACCGGTTCCATAAAATTGGGGGGTGATTTTTAATTGACAACATGACGATCCATGCTTGGAGTAAATATCCATTTGAACCTAAGTAATGTCGCAAAGTAGCTTTACTGTGTTCCTACAAGACCGTGAGTCAGTCCCTCTTAGAAAACGTCAACGGATTTGAAACGCATAATACCCTCAACAGCAATGAAATCGGGTTACTTTGTATACAAAGTAACCCGATTTGGGGCCTATACTATAGTATAGGCCCCAACAGTATCCTGGGCGTGTTTGCCAACCGCTGGGATGGCTCATTGGTGGCCAGATGGACATCCTTACAATGTTAAATAGTTTTTAAGCTTTCTTATGTACTGTTTACTAACCATTTTTAAGAATGTTTACTAACCAATTTATATGGAGCTTAACGCATTCACTGCCACTTCTTTTTACGAAGTTTCGCCAGGTGCCACATCTGTCATTAAGGGAACATTGCAACGCACACGTGCGTTCAAGGCACTGCGGGAAAGTCAGAAAAACGCATATATGCGTCGGCGGCAGTGAATGCGTTAATGTTCTGAAATAAACTTTCTTATTTTTATTCTTATAGGATTTTCCATACAAAATGACCTGATTTAATTGCTGTTGAGTGTACATTATGCGCTAATCCTAAATTGAACATCACTCCTGATTCCTGTTCCAGATCCAACCCACTGTACACGGAGGAGGAGGAGCAGGAGGTGGTGATCGTGGTGGACTCCCTGGAAGAGGGGGCCGAGGAGGTGGGGGAAGAGGACCCCGCCGCCCCCTGCCCCCCGCGCCGCGCCCCTTCTACCTCATCAGGTCAGATCGGTGGAACCCACAACCATGCTTCTTCTTGCCTTGTAACTACTTTTTATTGATCACCAAAACCATTGCACAAGTACATACAAAGACCACAAAAGAAGAGTATCAACAGGCGCTCTTATCGATAAAGAGCGGTCTCTTTCAGACACCCTTTGAATAGAGGAATGCTTTATGCTGTCTGAAGTATCATGTAGAGTATCATGTGTCACAAACTGGAGAATTGACTGCTGCTGTTCCTTCACTCCTGTCAATTCTCAGTCCACTCTATCCAGCAGGTTCTCGTCAGATTAGTATGCTCTCAGATAAATTTTCTTCTGATGTCACTGTTTGAGAATATTTAAAAAAACGTGTGGTGACTGCACTATTTGGTGTTTTGTTTGTTTCGCATTGTACTTAGAGGTGAATAGCAAAATATAGCTTACGGCAAATAAGTATATAAATCCGCTACTGTGATCGTGATTCGAATGAAACCATGATTTGACTAAAACAGATGCCAAATGACTTGCCAATACGCGTATAACAACAGTCCTCACGATTGTCACGAATCCAAACTACACTCAACAGCAATGAAATCGGGTCACTTTGTATAGCATTTTCCATACAAAGTGTCCCGAATTCATTGTTGTTGAGTGTATTTACTGTATACATCTAAACATGGGGTCGTAATGTGATGTCATTGCATCGACTAGGTAAGGTACTTTATCTGTTTCATGGATTATATTCACTTCGTTTTTTAACCATGGGCGCAATAAGGAGGGGTGTATATGTCTTAGCATCTTAGCTCCTGAACGAAAGCGATTTTTATTTAGTTTTCTTTATTTGGTAGGTGACGTGTTTAAGAGTGTCCTTGGTTACATTATATTTCAAGAGAATCGGTACAACAGTTAAAAAATACGGCACTTTCCTGATGTCTATGTCGTCAATGTCTGCGGCTCGTCTACGGCTTGTCTGGACTGTTGTAGCATTATAATCGTAAGACCTGTCACACCGCATGTGAGCCGTGCTGCAGACTACTGTCCTTCCTCGGGACTCGAACTATCTTGATACCTACTCATCTAAATCGTAAACTAAACTGAAGCGTGAAGAGGTAACAAAGCGACATATAGTTACTTTCGCATTTATAATATTAGTATGGATTTATTTATGTTATTAAATTTGTAGAAGCCTAGAAGGACAACCTTCAAACAAATCAGCGTACGCCCGAAATAAGTGTTAAATGCGATAATAGATGTCGCTGCCTAGGTACCCTGCGTATAAATTTGAGCTCCATGAGCAACATCTAGATGGCGCTGTACAGGCGAAGTATGAAAAGCGCCCTGGCTAATTCCGATGTACGATGATGATGATGTATGTTGACAGTCTAATCTCTGTTTGTATTCATACACACACATACATTAGCAATGTGTGCTTTAGCCAACTGAACTAACCCACTCTCCGGCAGGGTACGGCAGCGGCGGGGGCAGCCACGGCCGCGTGTCGCCAACTTTACCAAAGAACGAGGTCGAGCTCATCGGCTCGAAGGATGATGGATCTCAGAGCACCACGGACTCAGATAGCCCGGAGTGTACGCTGTCTCGCAGCATGAAGGAAGACATAAGAGCCTGTTTAGGCGGGTGCAGGTAATATTAGCGCCAATTTGAACGTAAAATTTAGAAGTTCTCGTGCGGCGTCCGCGAACCGGGAGACGAGCTGTGTCGGTAGGCTTCCAAGATGGAGCTACGTCCTCGTGAAGGTCGTAGGAACGGTTGAAACGAGTAGCACAGGACCGGCCTGATCGGGGGGAGGCCTATGTGCAGCAGTGGACGACTTTTGGCTGAAATGATGAGGATGATGAATTCGAGCGTAATCTTTACGCAACATGCAAATAGTAAATGATAAATATATTGGGACATTTTACACAAATTGACCTAACCCCAGACTTAAGCAAAGTTTCTAGTATAGATGCTAGACAACGATATAAACACTATACAGTCATACAAGTACACTAAAGATCTATGACTCGAGCAAAAACATAGATACTCATCACACAAAATTTGCCCAAAGCGGTATTCAAAACTCTCGACCATTGTAACAGGAGGTAGGGTTATTCTAATCCAAATTAAAAGTAAGTATCTTAAGCTGAAGGCTTTGTCACGCTTTACGACGGTGGCGAACGTTACGATAAGGTGCAGAGTCGTACGTGAGTTTCGACAAAGCTAATAGAGCAGGGACTCTACAATTGGATTAATAATCTGAAGGCACTATATCAAACCCAATGATTGAAATAAATACATACTTATGAGTAAACACGTCCGGCTTTGGTTTATCTTCCAATATTTTTTTCGTATGAAGCACGTAGTTAACTTGCTAAGATTAATACAGAGAGGGTGAACAAACGACAAGGTAAAGCAAGACAAAAATTAGAGGGCGCGCAGCGAAGCACTTGAGCCGTTGACGAAGTCTGTTATTGCTTAATCCGCGCGCCTTCTTAGTTGTGTCGTTCTATACATACTAAGTTACATATATAGTGGTCAATTTCGGCCTGATCATCGCACCCAACTCAACGTTGATGACAAGCAGGCTTTAATTTAATTTCAAATCTGAAAACACTCCCACATATTCTGAAAAGAAAAACATTTCCAGGTGGGAGAAAGACGTGAGCGAAGTAGTGGAGGCGGCAGTGAAGGGGTCCGGGGGCATCAGCGCGGCCCGAGCGCGCCTCCATGCGGCTTTGTTAGCGCTCCACGAGCCCCTGCCGCGGGGTCCCAACCGGGGGCCTTCGCTGCCGTACTGCGGCCCCGGGGTGCGCCCCGGCGACGTCACCATGATGCCGAAGACGACAGGGATGTCTTTTCTGGTAAGTAATAGATGTTGGTAAAATAACTACTTACGAATATTCATTTGTTATTTCGGACATAAATTCGGACAATATTTCGGCCTATCCAAATTCTGGTAAATTACTAGTATGCCAAACAATATTATGCATGATAAAATTCGGCCAAGTCAACATTATGCCAACACAATATTCGGCTAAACACCCATTCGGCCAATAAAGAATTATGCTTAATAAAAATTCGGCAAAGTCAAGATTCGGCGTAGATAAATTATGCGAAGCCTGTTATGCGTAAACAGTTTCGGACAAAAAGAATTATGCCAAATAGAGGGCACCCGCTAATTTTACCAGCGTATACAGGAAATCATCAGGATCTTGAAAGTAGAGGGGATTTCTGCGCATGATTACGACGGAATGGCTAATAAGCGTGCGCGCACGACGAAGCGCCCGCTGCGTCTCGCGCCCCTCTGCCGATGAGACCTTATATTCGACTTCTGCGCATCGAAGGCCTCTGGTCAAGTTCCGTGCCGATGGCTGTAATAGGGTAGCGGTTTACCGGCCCCCTCTGTTTTTGGCCGTTACGTAGTAAAACTCCAATAACTAGAAAACTTAATCATACTCATTCAAAAATCAAGTAATCACATACATTTTCATATGACGCCGACGTCTTCTGAATTTCTTCGCTTATTGAATGTCTCGTAAACACGACAACGCAAATTAGGCAGTGAGGATTTGTGTCAAAGTTCAAATATTTCAGCTTTAATTTCGACTTCTCAGTAACCTATATTCAATACTCATCTTCACTACATTAATAATAATAATTCCTAATTCAATTTGTTTAAATTAAAATAAGATATCGTGCGTAATGAGATAGCAATCATAATGTTACGTAATCGTGATCGGGGCGTGAAAAGGTGTTAATTTCAACGTGAGGTTACGAAACTGCACTTACTGACCACTGATCTGGCCTGGCCACTTGACCTAATCATTCAGTATTCTTGTATATGTAACCTACGTTGAGCATTAGCACGATTTTGAACTGCAAGACTTTGAACTGCGATCGCAAAGGTTTTTTCAGTTGACAACGTCTGTTATGAATGACCAGCGCTTCGAATCTGAAATCCTGATAACTCTATGGTGTCACCGCATAACTAGGATAAAATCTAGTTGGTGCGAGAGTGACTACCTTTAATTTCCAGCACGTAACTGGAAATTGGCACTTTTTAAACAAAAAAGAAAGTGTATAACATTTGTGTTTTAATACGGGTCTATTCGATTAACTATACGATCTCGTTTAAAGTATCTTTTAAGTCCATTATAAAGCAATGCATCCGTTCTTGTGAAACACACAGGAAAGTGATCGAGAATGGACCGACGATATCTGTTGCTAAAAAGCTGACAGCAGAAATACAAGGATTTGATTCATTAATTTCATGGATGCTATTTGGAATGGATAAAGTTTACTAGCCTTTCGGATAGTTCCTTAATTTTAGGCGCGAGTATTAGCAAAAAAAATCAAAATCAATTGCAAGAACCATTGCTTGAGAAGAAGCGCCGCAACAAACACAGCATAAGGCCTTTTTTCAAAATTTACACGTAAGAACTTACAGATTCACATTACATTTGCATTTATATGTATAAAAAATACATAGGTAATAGAGGTACATACTAAAATGACATCTAAAAAGTCCTTTAATGGAATATATTATTTAGTGCCAGGAATACATTCCTAGGGCTCTATTTGAAACGTTACAGGGTAAGAGAACTTCCATATCCATAATAACACTCATGACATGTCAAGGTGTGATGGCGTTTGAATTGATTTAATTAATTTCACGGTAGCATTAAGTATATCTGCATACAATATTTTGCGTGAAATCGCGCGCGTGTCCGTTTAAATTCTTAGATTTATTTTACAACAATAATTTTGTAATAGACGATTTTATCTCGGCGAACAAAGAACGTGCCATTAGTTTCGCGATATAAAGATGATGGGCCCAGGATGTCCTGAGTGCTGAGATCTGCTGATAGTGAAACATTTGTAATATGTTGCCTTGACGCCGCGAATTTTGAAGTAATAAAAATTATGCATGTCTTGATTGTTTTATTATTAGATACTAGATCTGCCCGCGACTTCGTCCGCGTGGAATTCGGAAATAGCGTTCCCGCGGGAACTATGCGTCTTTTCGGGATAAAAAGCAGCCTATATGTTGACCAATGTTATAAACTACCCCCATGCTAAATTTTGTGGCAATCCGTCCAGTAGTTTTCGAGTTAAATCCGGACATACGTAGAGATCTTCTACTTTAAAGTCCCGCGCCTTCACATTTCAAAACGCTTCAGTGTATTTAAAAAGCACCACCAACACTCTCAACACATGTGTGTTCGTGCTGAGACAGCCATCAACTATGCGTTGAGAGTGTTGGTGGTGCTTTTTAAATAATAATGAAAAAATTTAAGCGTTTTGAAATGTGAAGGCGCGGGACTTTATATAGTAGAAGATCTCTACATACAAACATTTTTTTCAAATCAATGATCTTTTTATGATTTGCAATCTGGATATATGTTAAAATTACAATATAAGTAGGTAACTATACGTAAGAGGCTCCACAAACACATCGTGTTATTTTCGTTGAATGAAACTTATTCTTTAGTACCAATGCATTTCTTTCGTCACTAAAATTGACGTTTCGTGTTATGTCTATTTGCTTCTGTCACTAAGGGAGAAATATTAACACACAATATAACGAGTTATATAAGCAACGAACACCTGACTAGTTCGGCTTTATAATAGCTATAAAATATTGTTTGGCAAGAGTTCCCCGAAGGTGTTAAATAATAGCTATAGCCAAGGGCCAGTTGGAAGGGCCTCAATTATTAGCCTCCAAATATACTCGAGGATGGTTATTAAAGAACTGACGCAATGTTACGATTCGCTGTACCTCTCAAACGATCATTTATGTTCAAACATATAAATAAATATGAAGGTACCTATGTTCGCGTAGAATGTAATCCATATCCATACTCTGTCTGTTACCTCTTCACGCTTCAACCGCGGGACCGATTGAGATGAAATTTGGCAAGGAGATAGTTGGAGTCCTGGGAAAGGACATAGGCTACTTTTTATCCCGAAAAAACGCATAGTTACCGCGGGAACGCGATAACCGAATTCCACGCGGGCGAAGTCGCGGGCACAAGCTAGTGTAGAGATAAGTATGCTTACCCACACATGTTATACCTGGCCCATTCGAAAGAAGTCTAATAACATTAAATACATAAATCAGCGAACCGGTAGACGAGCTGTCGGTAGGCCTCCAACAAGATGGAGTGACGACCTTGTAAAGGTCGCGGGAACGCGGTGGATGCGAGTGGCACAGGACCGGTCTGAGTGGCGCGCCTTGGGGGAGGCCTATGTCCAGCAGTGGACGTCTATCGGCTGAAATGATGATGATGATGATGACATAAATCAGCGATGGTACCTACCTAGATTTAAAGTTCTCAAGCTGTCTTTGTCCATCATGTAATTTGTAACTATTTTACTAGCACACATTATAGTTTTAATGAAATCGTGTTCATCCGTGAATGTCGATCACTTTGACGGTCGATTTTAATCGATTCACACAATCGAGCTGAATCGAACCAATTTAGGGCTCATTACCTGACTATCGAGGGCTAAAGGGCTCCAAGGGTCACGAGCATCTTGGTAAAGGAGGTCGGTTAATGTATGTGGATGACTTGGTTTTCATTTGAAATTGATTAGTGTAGGGTGGTGTACTCGTAGGTAATATCTACTCAAGAGTGCGCACGGTCTTGTTTAACCCGTTTACTGTTAGAGATCTTCTACTATCTAAAGTCCCGCGCCTTCACATTTCAAAACGCTTCAATGCATTTAAAAAGCACCACCAACACTCTCAACACTTGTGTAGGTACGTGCTGAGACAGCCATCAACTATGCGTTGAAAGTGTTGGTGGTGCTTTTTAAATACAAAAAAAATGAAGTGTCTTGAAACGTGAAGGCGCGGGACTTTAGATAGTAGAAGATCTCTACTTTCCTTATACGAAAACATCAAATCTATCACCTACTAGCTGAAGTGTGTGTTTATAGCCGCTCAATGAGTTTACTGGGATCCAGCTGGCTAGGACCTTGTTACTGAAAGGTTCATTTTCTTCTTCAAACATCATTCCTCCGATTTGCAATTTGCAATTTGTCTACCATTTATGTATGACATACTTACTATTTTCTTCCGCGTTGTATTTAACACGTTCACGGACACAGACTATCTCATTTTTTTTTGATATGACACAGAAATTTCCCATACAAAATAGCATGACGTCTGAGGACGGATTGTCATATTACACTATACTGGAAGAATGTGTTGCGGCAGTAACGGCCATAGAGGCGGATATTCGTATCAAGCGAGTCCTAAGATATGTGTTACGGCACTGACGGCTATAGCCGAAATCGTCTATAGTAAATCGATCGGCCACAGGCGGGATGCCGCAACACGTGCTTATCGATGTGGGTGTGACAGAGGTAGCTTGTGTGCAACAGAAAAAGTGTTTTCCGTGGCACTAGCGGTTTGTCTTTCAGCCTAAAACGGCACAGAGTCACCTGCTTCCTATTAATACTATGGACAATAGTCGGCTATCGACGGAGTTGCACTTTTAGTGCTAATTAAATTGCCGCCTGTAGCCGTACTGCCATATCATGAGGATCATCGTTTACGGCTCTCGGCGGAGTGTCCGTGAACGTGTTAAATTAAATAACATTACAATAGGTATAAAATACGGATCGATGGTCGATGGGGCCGGAAAGTTCTCAAGTTGCGTCCGCGAACCGGGAGACGAGCTGTCGGTAGGCCTCCATTAAGATGGAGCAACGACCTCGTGAAGGTCGCGGTAAACCGGTGGAAGCAAGTAGCACAGGACCGGTCTGAGTGGCGAGCCTTGGGGGAGGCCTATGTCCAGCAGTGGACGTCTTTCGGCTGAAATGATGATGATGAATGAGGTATAAAATACTCTATGAAAAATAACTGCGTAACCTAAGCAAAGAGATCAGTCTTCAAGTTGGCCGTTGACTATGTTTTTTGACCGATTGATTGAAATAATCCATTAACTTGTAATAAAAAATATAAACTCTAAACAGTCGCATTTAGTTATTTTATTTTTGAAAATTATTCTCATGAAATAAAACGACACAATGTCTTATCCTGTGTAGTCAATATTAAACAGAGAACAGTACCTATACTATCCGCAATACGAAGTGGCGAGTAGGGCAATAAACGCCCGCTACCGTAGGGGTGGTAATATGTCGATAACTTATGATGTAAACGTCGATATAATTATTATATTTTCAAACGAAATCTTATATCGTTATTGAAAGTTTAAGTTTAAGTTTTATTTCTTATTGTTATATATAAGTCCTGGAGTGGCGTCCACGAACCGGTAGACGAGCTGTCGGTAGGCCTCCGACAAGATGGAGTGACGACCTTGTAAAGATCGCGGGAACGCGGTGGATGCGAGTGGCACAGGACCGGTCTGAGTGGCGCGCCTTGGGGGAGGCCTATGTCCAGCAGTGGACGTCTATCGGCTGAAATGATGATGATGATGATGTTATATATAATTGTACATATTTGAAGGTAAATAAATATTAGTACAAAATTCAATATACCTATTTAACATATCGATAGTAACTATACAATACTGTAATAAAAAACACCACGTAATTTATTTTCTTCGTTACTTTATCGACATTCCTTTTTATGCGTAACGCTATCTGCACTATTGTTACTCGGCCTGCTCCATAAGGCCGTGCAGGTGTGAAAGAGATAGCATGATTCCAATGATTTATGACCCTACTCGCCACTTCGTATTGAGGATAGTATAGATATAAAGGTATATAAATATTATGAAATACGAAACGCCTCGTTTTGCCTATGGACGCATAAAAATTGTCATTTGCTCCATAGACTATGCGTTTTGTGGATCTCTATTGCAAATCAAAATTATTCGTCTTTGTGCTTTGGTTGGTAAAGGTTGTACCTTTACAGAATTGTTAAAACATTTCACAACATTAGGGGAATCTGTTCAAAAATTCGACACATTAATTAACATCCAGGGCCATTCTCACGAATTACCGAAACCCGCCAGCGATCGTGAGTAATTTTAACGAATAGCCCTAGATAACGCTCCCAAGGGCCTCTAAGGGCATGCCCGCTTTTATGCCATTATCTATGATTATTTTAATTATATTTGTAAGCAATAAATTGCCTTCGCTCTTTGGGGCCATGGTCTGATAATCGTTTCCTGAGGATTCGAGTTGACATTAATTAAATTACTTAGGTAGCCTAGTGGTTCGACCTACCGCCTCTCACACAGAGGATCGGGGGTTCGATTCCGGTTTACACCTCTAAGTTTATTTTATGTGCGAAATTCAATTTCAATTTACCACTTGGCTTTTCGGTGAAGGAAAGCATATCGAGGAAACCTGAACGCATCTGCGAAGTAATTCAAAGATGAGTGTGAAGTCCCCAATCCGTATTGGGCCCGCATGGGGACTATATAGCCCAAACCCTCTCGTGATGAGAGGAGGCCTGTGCCCAGCAGTAGGACGCAAAATAGGCTGTAGTAGTAGTAGAAAATAAAGAACATAAAAAAATAAACCCTAACCATGAGAATCACAAATGAAACATGAAGAATTTAAAAAGCTGTCAATTATTCAAATTGTATCTAGGCCAATCGAACACGTCTGATTATTAAATTATTGATGCACATTATTATAATATGTTCAATTGATAGGCTTTAGTGATGCCAGTGATGGTGGTGGTGGTGCATGGTGGCACCAGTGGAGATGTAGACGTAAGTAAGCAGCGACTGGTGGGTTTCCATGACTACGGCAACTGTTTTATTCAATGAACTATAGCTTTTCCCCGAAACTTCGTATGCGCAGAAATATTAAAAAGTAAAATCCCGATTTTTCCCGTTCCCGTGGGAATTTTGCAAAATCCTTTCTTAGCGGATGTCTACGTCATAACATCTACCTGTATGCCAAATTTCAGCCCGATCCGTCCAGTGGTTTGGGCTGTGCGTTGATAGATCACTATGTCAGTCAGTCAGTCAGTCACCTTTGAGTTTTATATATTTAAGATTTAGATTTTACGACCATAATTATAAGTAAGTCGGCAGCTAAGATATTTTAATTCGTATTTTATTGGCCATTTATCTTTCAGTGATATTAAGCCATAAATATTTCTTAAACTCTTGAACCTGAAGGTGAGGTAGGCAGTATAAACGTAACAATGTTTTTAGTGGTCTGCCGGTCAAGAGAAGGTCGCAATGGCTTTATGGCTGATAGTAGGTAAGCGCTCATTTGCTCATCCATACTATATAATATTATAAATGCGAAAGTAACTCTGTCTGTCTGTCTGTTACCTCTTCACGCTTCAACCGCTGGACCGATTTGGATGAAATTTGGCATGGAGATAGTTGGGGTCCCGGGAAAGGACATAGGCTACTTTTTATCCCGGAAAAACGCATAGTTCCCGCGGGAAAGCGATAACCGAATTCCACGCGGGTGAAGTCGCGGGAAGAAGCTAGTCTAACATAAAAATGTAATTAAGTTTAAATCTTAATTATATAATGTAATGATGTGATATGTTTTTATAACCGGCTTAGAAAGCCCTTTCATTTAATTTTGATACGGCACACGAGAGATTTTAGAACAACAAATATTCTTTTCCCCAAGAAAACGTAACGAAATAATTTCTCTCCGTTTTTTTTTTGTGCTGCGGGTCAAATGGATTTAAATGCTGGACTTAAGACCAATCGTTCCGATTTTCATGCTTTTAACACCATTTGCAGCTTTTTATTTAATTTTGGGGTGTACTGTACTTAAATTAAAACATAGTTCATGTCATGAGTTTTTTCTATCCTAACCATTGACCTATAATAACATATGGACGAACAGTGCCTAACAGAATATGTCAAAATATATGGAGCAAACTGACATTAGAAAATACGTTCCAATATGCTAATAACGCCTCTTTATAATATGTGTCAAGATATATATTTTTTTAAAGTAAACCTAACTCTTTAAGATTTAAGTGTCAACTGAGCGCCAAACGGGTGCCCGAACTGTTCGGGCACCCGTTTTGACGGGCGATTTTTCTCCGGCTGATTGTGAATCCTTACTTATAATAATAGATCAATGATCGTAACGCACCGACGTGCGATGGTTTTCAGTCTACGTAACGCATATATTTAACTCACATGCGGGTAATTGGATCACTGTGATGTGATGTTAAATAACACAATAACTATGTTGTAACTGTTATAACGGTTATCACTTATGAATCACTGCTACCTTTGCGAGTCGTAAAACTTGAGAACTAGTTTGTTACGATAGTTGACTGTTGCAATTAATTAGTGTCGCCTATTGTTCAATACTTATTGGTTTTGTTATACCTACTTTTGATTATGTAGTATTGATCCCATCCATACTAATATTATTTATGCGAAAGTACTCTGTCTGTTTGTTAGTTACCTCTTCACGCTTAACCGATATAAATGTTTAGTATATGAAGATACTTGGAGTCCCGGGTAAGGCACAGGATAGTGTTCATTCTGGAAATCGATCTTTAACGGGGCGGAAAGGGGTGATGGAAGATAGTATGAAATTTCATGCCGACAAAGTCGAGGGCTAAAGCTAATATCATAATATATGTAGTAAGTAGGTATACAACCAAGAAAGAATACGCGTAACAAGATATTTCGTAACAGGCGATTAAAAAAAACAATTTTGGTAGGATGGATAGCTACTACTCCTGGACTTCTTCCAGTCTTATACGAAGTCTTAAGAGGAAACAAAACGGCCGTTTTTCCATACAAACGCTATCCCCTGTTTTCTCCCTGGATAAAGCAAATATATAGTAATTGCCGTGGTGGCCTAGTGGTTCAACCTACCTCTCATGCCGAGGGTCGGGGGTTCGATCCCGGCTCGCACCTCTAAGTTTACTTATGTGCGAAATTCAATTTGAATTTACTACTGAGCTTTTCGGTGAAGGAAAACATCGTGAGGAAACCTGCACGCATCTGCGATGTATTTCAAAGATGTGTGTGAAGTCCCCAATCCGCACTGGGCCCGCGTGGGGACTATAGCCCAAACCCTCTCGTGATGAGAGGAGGCCTGTGCCCAGCAGTGGGACGCAAATAGGCTGTAGTAGTAGTAGTAGTAGTAGTAAAGCAAATATCGACTTTTTTTTTTCCTAAAATTCAACGACCACTAATTCTAGGTTCCTATTTTTTCCTTTTTTTGATAAACTAAATTGGTGAATATCTAGTCGATTTCACAGGATACTCAGTGTCAAGTCAGTAACACCGCAGAGCGAACCCAGATTTTATATGACCGACGGCAAATATAGAGATCCTTATTGAGAACTGAAAGAACAATCACACTGTTGTTCGAAGCATGACAACGAAGCGCGGTGATACAAAAAAGAACCCCGTGTTCGGTTTATTTTATTTTATTTATTTCAAAAGGTACATAAAACAGACAGCAATCAAAATTAACATAAAATAGGTAGGATAAACACTTAAGACTAGATTACAGTCCAAAAATATATGTACACATCATGGCCATGACTTGTAATTTAAACATTAAATATACCTAATAAATATGACCAGGAGAAAAACAAGAGAAAAACAGTTCTTTTAGATAGATATTAAGAGTAAATTTCGTTTTTTTTTAATACAATGACAGTGATACTAGAAGACAGTATTAAAAGAGAATGCAAGTTTATATGACCACTAAGTATAAGGATACCTAATTGAGTTAACTATTGTTAGTTTTAACCATAGTTGAGACGAATCGATCCGTCCATCCGATCCCCGTCTGTCGAAGCGTGCCAAGGCGACGGCAATCACAACACAACCGGCACTTGCAATAAATTTCAGCTTCCATCGGAAAATGTACACAATACCGACGGCACACAGTGTTTTTACAGTATGATTATTGTGAAAGTAACAATTTCTGGTTCTATAGTAGCCCATAGAACATTTCTCAAAACACCACCTTAGCCCTATAAAAGGCCATAGAAGGTTGAGTAACGCCGATCTGGCGCAGTTATATCTCCATTTAGTGATATAGTGGAACCGTAGCAGCTATAGTTGTGACGTTTTAGGTCTGTAAAGGTGATGTAATGATGACTCGTATTACAATTTAGTGACATACGGGCCACAGTAACGCTAATATAGTGCTTTTTTATACTGTAGTAGCGTTCGTTGATTCCGTTATAGTCCTATTTTAGTCTATAGTAGAATCCGTGATTCCTATTGAGGCGCTTTCTCGGCAAAGTTTGGTATTGTGTGTTTTTGCTGTGAACTTTACTGATGGACAACAAAAATAATTCAATTATATAAAGGAGTTCTATTCTATCGTGGTAAGTTTATGTTATCTTATTTAGACATTTAATATTTCGATCAATGCTGCAAAAAGCACGTGCGACTAAAGTTTTACTGATAGAATAGTATTTGATTTGCTTAGTATTTTCAATGCGCCCTCGATTAATTGAGTTTTGAATAAAATATATTGATATTATAAAATTAAATTCACAGTCATTTCTACTTTAGAGCCATTAAGTACATCCGTGGGTCTTATCGGCTCACTATAGTACCACCGACTCCTGTCATGTCAAAGTTTGAGTAAAATTAGAGTTCTTTATCCTATGACGGATCTATAAACTCCATTATAGAAAGTTTCGGCCATATAAAAGAGTCAAGTCACAACTATCGTACGAGCCTATAATAGGGTTTCAAAAACAATTAGAACACTTTTAAGTACTATAAAAATGTCCTAAAAATCGATTATAAAACAAAACCGCTCTATTACGGCGTCATTATGGCTACTAAAGACCATGTACTATAGGAGTGATTTGTGGAACCACAATATCGTAAAATCCTTGTATAGTAGAACGTTCATCACTGCTAAAACTCAAGATTTATAGCGGTTGTCCCGGAAACCTTATAGCGCAAATTAGATACATAATGGTGATTTCAATCACTTTTATACAGTAACATAGCTCTTTAGTGACTATATTTGAAGTTTTTATAGCACTTGACTATAATAGCCCTATAAAATGGTTCTATAAACCTTTACATCAACAATTTATAGGATAATTTGGCTCTTTAGCTTATAGAGCAAGAATGTGTTCCCAAACGCCTTTATACAACTGGTAGTCACCGCTAAGACCTTTATACGACGTTTATTCGACCTTTTAGTGATGATAATTCAAGTTATAGGGCCAAAATGTTACTTGGGATAGACCTGTGCCCATTTGCAAAGAGTAATTTTAAATATTTAAATAACTCAATTTAAAAAAATAACAGCTGTTTACTAACTTTTCATATACCAACCTTTTCATATGCTAGTTGATCAGTGAACGCTGCGAGATCCAGATGGCACAGTGAGTTGAATTAACTCCCGTTAGATAAGTGCTTATTACCACACGATTCATTAATTAATATACACAGTGTCACTCTCACAATCAAGAACGAATCTAATGACGATCAGAAGCTAAAATCCATCTAGCCGTTTAGGCTACAGCGCGTGCCTGAGAAATATACATACATACACTCGAAGAACATAGCCCTTCGGCTGGCGCAGTCGCAACGGACGACATACAACAAGCATAGTCTATAATTCTAAACCAGGTGGATCGATTTTCTTTAAAAAATATATGGCTAAGAATTCTTTATATTCTTCAGCTATTTGACAAAAAAAAAACTAAATTAAAAAGGTTCATCGGCATAGAAAATGCCAAAAGGCATTGAGTCCACTTTTTATATAACACTAAGTTTTCTTAACGACAGTACAATGAAGTTTAAATAAATAACCTAATTACTGAGGCGCTACTAAATAGTCGTTTTCATCGATGGTCATACTTGCGTACTTACTGTTACATATCAGCCCACTGCGCAAGCGCATTAGTTGATGTCGTGTGATAGATATTACGAAATGCAGAATCCGCTGCATTGCTGTAAATTACTACAATCGTCTAAGAGAATGGATCCGTTACAAGCCGAAGGCCGACGATTAGGTTTATTACAGAGGGATCTAGTGGTTATAGTTAATACCTAGGTTTAGTATTCGCGATTATAACGGACAGATTTAAACTAGGAAACCCGCCCCGGTTTCGCACGGATAGTTGAGCCGAAAAGTACAGACTAAAATTTTCCTATCGGATGGAATCCTCTATATATTAGTGAAAACTGCATGAAAATCCGTTCAGATTTCACAGCGTCAGCCGAAAGATCCGCTGCCGGAAATATGCCTCGCGACGACCTAGGAAGTCGCTCCATTGTCATTTCGGCGAGCACTGTACTCCGGTAACTGCCAAGTTATTTACTTTTAAGGCCGCTCCTATACCCAGCTCAGCCGTCACTGTCACTCGTGCAACGAGTGAAGGAGAAAGCTAATAACGCCCGATTTAGTTAGTATTTAACACGTTTTAATGTCTATAAAAATACCGTCTGGCATTTATAAAGCTGTCAAATTATGCATTTAATATGGAACATTTTCTGTTATGTTTAGTTTTGTACTGCTTGATATAATAACCTGGAGTTAAGTTGATTAAATCCCCGAGTTAGAGGTTACTTTGGAATTAAATTGTATCGAGCGAAGTTTCGTAAAACGTGTAATGAAAGCTGTCAAATTAAGGATGATAAAGTCAAATATAACATATATTTCTTTCATAATATGATCTTACATGAGCAATTTGACGATGCTGGGTCAGGGAACGGCCTTAAGTTTGGAAATTCTTCGGACTACGTCGGTGACCCCAGTTCAGCGGTTCAGATATCCTGATTTCTGATTCTATCACACAAAAAAAGAAACCCGCGCATAGCCCCCCATTATTCTAGAGAACTGCCTCGCATCCCCCCTTTAATTGTTCTAGATCGTCGTAGAATAAACTGGAAAGGCGTGCCGCGTGTTCCGGGGCCAGTTTTTATGCCGCAAGAAAGTATTACACGGTAATGTTAGACTAGAACTTTGTTATGTAAAATAATGTAACGTAATTTAGGACCGGTTCTTACTTTGTACTTGGTTTCAGACTTATTCATTTTATCAAGTTTTGATCCTCGTGTTATAAAACAGTTATAGTCGTGATGAGAGCAAGCCTGTTCCCAGCAGTTGCATGATTTTATAGTCAGTTGTGGTGGGAAGCGGTGAATTTTTACTTTATTACTTACCACTGCCCTCAATCCATAACAGCCTATTAACGTTCAACTTCTTGGCACAGGCCTCCTGTAACCACGAGAGGGTATGTCCCCACGCAGGCCTACTTACTCTTAGGTACTTCGTATGTTGTCCTTTCCCAAGAGCGGATCTAGCTTTCGACTGAGGGGGGGGTGGCACGTCATACACCGGGGGGTGTACCCTTTTCGCGTCAGGGGTTAAAAACACACAATAGCAGTAGACCTAGTCCTGCCGAGGGGGGGGGGGGGGTCATGACCCCCATGACCCCCCCCTGGGTCAGCCCTTGTCCTTTCCGCTATTTTCCTTTACCAAAAAGTCACCATGCATGAAAAATTTAAATGGAATTTTGTACATATGCCCTCTGCATGAACGGCTGCTTCCAAACCAGAAGGAAATAATTACTATTGGGTTAGCGCTCTTACTACGGTTGATGCAACCAAGCCTTGGTAAACAGGTGTCCAAATGATGAAAAGATGCCGCATCGGTATTATTGGCCAGCAACTTAGTATTAATTATTTCGGCTTAAGTCTAATATGGAAATGCAGCGGCTCGTCTTCTAAACTTATTGCACGCTGTTTTAGGGAATGGCCTTTAGGGTTGTCACACTTGTCAGCTTATAGCTTTGGCCACTGTAGTTTCATACTACTTCTCGTGGGTTGCGCCTTTTGTCTGTTTGTCCATCCATACTAAGTTAATATAAATATGATAGTAACTCTGTCTGTCTGCCTTTACCTCTTCACGCTTAAACCGCTGGACTGATTTTGATGAAATTTGGTATGGAGATAGGTGGAGTCCCAGGGAAGGCTACTTTTTATCCCGGACAAACGCATAGTTCTCGCGGGAATTCGGTTACCGCGTGTAACCGAATTCCACGCGGGCAAAGTCGCGAGCAGAAGCTAGTCTATTATAAATTATAATAAAAGTTGCCTGGAATTCGGGAGTGGGAACCCTAGCGAGTTGCAACACAAGTTCTTGACACGGCGTCGCCCGGTCGCGGCCATTTTGCAACTCCAATTAATAACTACATTCGCTAGCCGAATCGGCAATGCTAATGAGATTCCCGGATTAATTCCGAGTCGATTTCTGTAAGGAAGAAAAAAGATTTTACAATTAAATAACTCAATTTTTGAAATTTAAAACCCGTCTCCTTACAAACTTTTGATATACCTAATATCACTCACATTCATGACGAATTTAAGGACACCTATCAAACTAAAATCCATTAATTCGTTCAAGCTACAGAGCGTGCCAAGGAAAAATACATAGTACATCTATTCACCCGAAAAACATATAATAATAATAACGTTTATTTATTGCACAAAGACAAACAGAACATCCATCCATATCCATATCATTATTAATATTATAAATGCGAAAGTAACTCTGTCTGTCTGTCTGTCTGTCTGTTACCCCTTCACGCTTCAAACGCTTGACCGATCTGGATGAAATTTGGCATGGAGATAGTTGAAGTCCCGGGAAAGGACATAGGCTACTTTTATCCCGGAAAAACACATAGCTCCCACGGGAGCGCGATAACCGGATTCCACGCGGGCGAAGTCGCGGGCAGAAGCTAGTAACAAATAAAATAAGAACAGAATTCTGTGCACACAGATTATAAGTACAATAAATAATATACAGGGGTCCCCAAACTAGGCTTCGGCTGTATCTTAGGAAACCAATGATACTTAAAACAACAGAATTTAATAAAAAATAAACGTTTGCAATTCTTATTGTATAGGGATGACGACAACTTTTTTTTCCTTAGTCTATCAGGAAGATTATTGAAAAGTATTGGACACGTATTTTTTCTTTTTTCACGTAATCAAACTTATACGGTGATGTATTGAGTTGAAATGTCGCGTGACGTCACGGTTAGGTACGATTTATACCTAACGGTGACGTAGTTAGCCCCCACTCTCCAACTTTAATGCGTTTTAACTTAGTCATTCTTTGTTAATTTAATAAAACAAAAAAATACGTGTCTAATATTTTTTTATTACCTGACTTACGGACTAATTAGAATTTCGATTTCTTCACCCTATCGTCATCCCTATTATGATGGCTAAACAAGAAAAAGGAATTAATTATAAACCTCATATAACCCTCCTGCCTCAGTCGGGTAAATATAAAAATCCACTCTAACAGGTTCCTGAAAGTAAAAGCTATATACATTCATCCTCGTCATCTCCTTTAGATGTACAGTCATGGTGAAAAGTGATACAAAATATTCAGTGGGGACTATCGTTTCTTAGCTCACCAGTTGGCGCCACTGTTGACTAAGGTCCAGAGGTATAGCTGTAAAAGGCGACTATATAAGATCGGCGCCGAAACAAAGTTTTAAATCTTGAATCTAATTAAGTTTGTTAATTATTTATAAATAACTATCATTATATCGAATAGCTATGCCCCAAAGTTGTGTAGTTCCGTTTTGTTCGGATTTGTTTATTTTATTTCAAAGCGTTCACATTGATCGCCAAATTATCCATATTTGCGATAATTTCACGAAGGAGATTACTTTTCAACAGGTAAATTAAAGAAATTATAATTTATATCCCGAAGCCCGCCAAAACCAGTGAAAAGTGAATGTTATTGGACCTCACGCGACACTAGCGCCTCCAGTGGCAAATTTACACGCGATGAGATATTGTACCTTTCGTTGTATTTGGACTCTGCTATAAGAGTAGATTTTATGGTTATTTATTTATTTCAAAATGGTACACAAAACAGACAGCAATGCAAACATAAGCCAAGCAAGTAAAATAGGTATTCTAGCACTTATGACTACCACATTATAGCCATTAGATTTATTTATTTGAGAACAATAATTAAAACCTACATATGTATACTACTACTACAGCCTATTTGCGTCCCACTGCTGGGCACAGGCCTCCTCTCACGACGAGAGAGTTTGGGGTGGTTTGGGCTATAGTCTCCACGCGGGCCCAGTGCAGATTGGGGACTTCACGCACATCTTTGACTGACTTCGCAGATGCGTGCAGGTTTCCTCGCGATGTTTTCCTTCACCAAAAAGCTCAGTGGTAAATTCAAATTGAATTTCGCACATAAGTAAACTTAGAGGTGCGAGTCGGAATCGAACCCCCGACCCAATCTGCATGAGAGGTGGTTGGTCGAGCCACTAGGCCACCACGGCTTTATAGTATAAAGTAGTAAACGATTTGTTTGACAACTCTATTGGTAAATTCATATCTGTTAAATTCATTTCAAAGTGACGCGTAAAAGTGCCCAGATGTGGCCTATTTGCTGAATAAATATTTAGATTTTGATTGTTACTACTTTTTTAAAACTATTATAATTATTACGGACGGTCTTCAAGATGCAAGAAATTTTCAATTTTGGCTTAAGTACATTACCTAAAGTATATTAAAATTAGCAAATACTCTAGAAAGTATCCCTTCATATTGTTTACACTTTCGTGCCTCCCTGTACGTATCATCATACGTATAACTTCCTATGCACAATAGTGACACTTGACACTGACAAGTGAGCGTTACGTCACTAAGGTGAAGTGAAAAGTGGAAGTGACAGATAAAATGTGTATTTCATTACAATGCAATTGTCAATGTAATGTTAACAAAAAAGTGCCATGTTTTTGTAATTGGTCTGTTAATGGATTAATATTGTTGTGGTTATGCGAGTGGCTAATGGAGAGATGCGTTATCCATACTATTATAAATGTGAAAGTGTGTTTGTTTGTTTGGTTTTTCTTCCTTCACGTCGAAACGATTGGACTGATTACGATGAAAATTGGTATGGAGATAGATTTTGCCCCTGGGAATAACATTTAAAACTTTATCCCGATATTTCTACGCGAAAGGTTTTTCTACGGGTCAAACAAACCAGTTATTTTAAATACTTCTATAACTATATGTATATTATATATTATTATATCATCTTTTTTGTCTGTAATTTAATTGTGTTTATTGTACCACAACATTTCCTGATTTCGGACACCCACGAGAATGATTTTATTATGTGTACCAAGTTTCGAGTCGATCTGTTTAGTAATTTGGGAATAAAAGCGAAAATACGTTTGTATGAAAAGTTGAGAAACGCCGTGCTTACTGTGGACTCTTAAAGGAAAGATCAATTACATACAAAATTCCGTAAGTGCGTAAAAAAATAAAGTACCTACCTGTAGTATGAGTCACTACAATTTCATTTTAAAATATCTATGCGTCGTGTTGTAACTCTGTATTGTGATCGTAATAAGTGTGATATGTTGTCCAGACCATATTGCACCCGTCAGTTTGTGTGTCCGGCTAGACGTAAAACTAATAGCTTGGCATTGCACACATTATGAGAATTTGCTAGCAAGGATTAATGATACCTAAAGGCTTTGTCATTTCTTTCGGCACATTCAAATCAAGTATCTAAGTACAGTCGCGTTCGTAAATATATAGGTACATGATCTTATTACAAAGCCGAAAGGTGCAAGAGTGCATGATACAATAATATACTTCGCCAGGTATGACAGTCCGGTATTCTGTAGTAGTGTGGGTGTCACCCTAACGTCATTCGCACTGCTGTGTGTTGCAAGTGGTATATTAAAATAATCCCCGACCCCATGTATCCTGTGAATGATTCGTTAAATTATTACGTTCATTTGTTTTTAACTTGCCCCATTTTTCGTATTTAAACAAGTAAATGACAATTGTAATGCGCAAATAATTTATTTTGCATTATAATGGCAGAAAATATTTCCTTCATTTTTGTTTTATTGCAATAAAGTGGCAACTCGACTTTGACGTACGGGGGACATGCAAGAGTGTGTATACTTATTTATTGACTAGCTTGACTGTAGATAATTGGCATGGCAGGTTTTGAAAGATATATTTTGGTCGCATGACCACAGGACTGATGGTATTTGGGGCCAGAAAATTTTCGAATATCGGAAAACGAGTTGTTACAGTTAACAAAAAGATGGAGCGACGACATATGGCGGTGGAGGTCGCAGGGATACGGTGGTTGCGAGCGGCACAAAACCGTTCTGAGTGATGGCGATCCTTGGAGGAAGCTTACCTATGTCCTTACATTCCTTATACGCTCGCCTTTGTACTGAAGAAACACATGTACATGTGTTTCTTCTCTGTATTGAAAATTGTATTTGTGTGTTTTTATTTTGTACAATAAAGTGTCTTACTTATCTACTCTACTATGTAGGTACAACAGTGTTCTTCTTTCGGCTGAAATGATGACATACCTACTTATGCCCATTTATCGAGAGATCGGGATCTTTTTTTGTTAAGTACATGCATCTGATGCTTTGCGTTACCCCATCAAAGAACCTATTTATGAGATGGAATGATAGATAGATAGACCGATAAATAGTTTATTTGCCCGTTACAAATGCACATGTATCTAGTTTTACATAAATGTTACATGCACAACTTAGATTTAAAACAATAACAGAAACATAGAAATAACATCTACAAATACAAGCACATAGTGCGTTGCAACAGCGCAAATGGGCCATGGCTAAGTGTGTAGCTCCTCGTGTGTAGAATGAATTGGTAACCTGTGGAGTTGTAGGGCATAGTGACCACACTAAAAACAGTTTTAATGGAAAATTGAAGATATAGTAGCTAATAAATGAGTAACAAAGATGGCGTTGGCGTCACAGGCGTCACAGCGCCATCGCCATTACCAAAACCGTCGAACAAGCGCTGCAAGTGCCCTATGAATAATTTGCATTATATTGTTAGTTTAGATACTTTAGATAAATCCTATTCACCGACGATTACTCAGAGGTCATACCCATAAATGCAGTACAATATGATTGCGCACTATTAATGGGAATGTCCTTATGAAGCTTGAAGATATATTTATAGCCTTGCAGACCCTAAAGATGCAGGCAATTGGGTGCGATTGTCAATCACTAATTAATTCTTAACTAATCGAGCAACATACATATAAAAAACCGGCCACGCGCAAAGTATAGGGTTCCGAAGTTGACGATGCCCACAGTACCTTTCTAAGACTTATTAGCATCTAGCTAGCCTGTGGTATGAATGACGTGCCCGCCCGACGCCCCTGCCGCTCGAGAAAATCATTACTCGAAACTTTGTACAGCCTACTTAGCTGTGATAGTTTTCCTTTCAACTACGTTATATATGCCACAACCGTGATTTTTTTCAGCCTTCCAAATACCACCATTTAGCTGGCAGGGGGGGGGGGGGACACGTGACCCTAACAAAAAATAGCACTTTAAAGCTTAATATTTTACAAACGCATCACTAAATCAAAAAATGGTTTCAACAAACCCACAATATTTTTTCAAGACCTATTCAACGATATGCCGCACCATGGGGTACGCAAGTAAAAAAAATTACATCCCCACTTTACGAGTAGGGGAGGTACCCTATAAAAAAATATATTTCAACATTTTATTGTACCACTTTGTCAGCGTAACTAATATGCATATTCATGCCAAATTACAGCTTTCTAGAACTAAGCATCTCCGAGCAATAGTGCGGACAGACGGACGGACATGGCGAAACTATAAGGGTTCCTTGTGGACTTCGGAACCCTAAAAAACATACTTACAGATGAAATTAGAACCTCCTCCTTTTTTCAAAGTCTGTTAAAAATGCGGGATGACCTGACCACGATAAAATTAAATTAAAAGCGGGCTGGAAACAGCTGGCCGAGAATCTAGAACTATTGAGTTTCCTCAATAGTTTTTGGGGAGGCATTTTTCCAAAATATTGCACAAAACCATTAGACAACGTATATGATTTATTTACACACTAGCTTCTGTCCGCGACTTCGCCCGCTTGGAATTCGGTTATCGTGTTCCCGCGGGAACTATGCGTTTTTCCGGGATGAAAAGTAGCCTATGTCCTTTCCCGGGACCCCAACTATCTCCATGCCAAATTTCATCTCAATCGCTCCAGCGGTTGAAGCGTGAAGAGGTAACAGACAGACAGAGTTACTTTCGCATTTATCATATTAACTAGCTTCTGCCCGCGACTTCGCCCGCGCGGAATTCGGTTATCGCGCTCCCGCGGGAACTATGCGATTTTCCGGGATAAAAAGTAGCCTATGTCCTTTCCCGGGACCCCAACTATCTTCGTGCCAAATTTCATTTCAATCGGTCCAACGGTTTAAGCGTGAAGAGGTAACAGACAGACAGACAGACAGACAGACAGAGTTACTTTCGCATTTATAATATTAATAATATGGATGGATTAGCAGTAAGTACCCACAAGTAGAAATAAGAACAGATGTAATCTTCCTGTCCTAACTGCATACTTTGTCGCAATTTTCACATGCTCTTGACCGATTTCGCACAGAGTTTACTATTGTTGTGTTAAAACATAATAGTAGCTTATCGTCTTTATGTTCACATTATAATAATTATAGCATTTTAAACGCGTTTACTCAAATAGCTGGTTAATTGGTATATTATTTATTAACCAGCAACCTTGTGGAGTTTGTTCCAGCGATTGTTGGTAAAAACTGAAATTTTAACTTGTTTACGTTACGGGAACATTTTCTTTGGATAAAATAGTAGATTGTTTATCAAGGGACTAAAACAAGCCATTATGACACGAGATGTTTAGCCACCCGAGCAGAGCGAGGGTGGCTATAGTTCGAGTGTCATTATGGTTGTTTAGTCACGCGTTAAACACTCTGCTTTTCACTTCGAATGCGAGGAAAAAAGAACGAAGTTCCATACAAAATTACGATATTTATTATAACAAAGTAGATAACCGGCTACTTCCCGATGACCTAGAATCATGAAATTTGGCCAGAAGCAAGGTCTTACAGCACACGTACAGGAATAAATCTGATAACCGTAAATATTATATATTTTGGTGCAAGAAAAGCCAATTTACTAATACAAACTTATCATTTGCGGTTGGCGCAGTAGCCGTGTCTACTTCACCAACCGCAAATAATAAGTTTGTATTGTTAAATTTGCATCATCAAGTTTGTAGGTACGGAACCCTCGGTGCGCGAGGCCAACTCGCACTTGACCTGTTTTTTTATCACGTGACGTTTTGAATGATATTTAGCCAACAGATTCAAAATATTTTAAAACTAATTGGGTCATGCATTATTAAATGTAAGCACTTTAAATAAAACAAGATTCATAGGTATTCGTAATCATTAAATCGTGTTTCACGAAATTAAATCGTTTTTTCACGCCCTAGAAATTGTCTAGGTTCACTGGAAATGGGAATAATCCTCCTTTCACAAACTCTGTGGTTGGCTGTTTAGGCGGGTTTCCAATGTCAATTAAAAAAATTTTACTTTAGTCCCTAGAGACTAAAAAAGAGCTTTAGTCCCGATGTGCAGAGACTAAAGTAACATTTTAAGAGCATGAGACGTGAAAAGTACCTTTTTATGTAATATGTATTTACTTATACACGGTGGGTCAGAAAATATGGCAAATAATTAACTCACAGTATCGGCTATCGATTCTAAGTATATTGTACTATAGGTCTTTAATTTTTTTTGAGTTGGTAAAAAAAAAATTGTATATGGGATTGGTTGTGTGAGCGACGCCTGAATCCTATACAAAATATATTTTTTTTAACAACTCAAAAAAAATTAAAGACCTATACAATATACTTAGAATCGATAGCCGATACTGTGGGTTAATTATTTGCCATATTTTCTGACCCACCATGTATAACGATTTTATATAAATTGTTATTTGCGGACCCTCTCATGGTGAGAGAAGATGTCTAACCATGTCGCATGGCCGTGATTCTGCCTTTTTTTAATGATACTTATATATAAAAAAGTTTGCATAAAAATCTGAATCTTTATAACCAACTAAAATGTTTAATAAATTCTTGAAAACCAGACGATTATGACATTTCGTTCGTGCAATCAAATAAATTAAACCGTAAGTGCTATCTAAAATTGTTTTTTGACATAAATTATTTGCTAAGTAATTGAGTTTCATAATACGGCCGTGCAATTATTTAAATCGCGGGTATAAACCAAAAAGTATTACTTAACGCCTCCGTTTCATAATTATTTAAAATCGATTACTTTTATGAGATGTTTTAACGTGTTTTTTTTTCGTTAATTTGTGCTACTACACTGTCCTAGTGAAATCGTCTACTCACACTATCTATAGGCAATTGTTTACCAGTAGCATAAATGCTAAAGTATCTAACTCTTGTCTGTCTGTTACGCTTTGACGGTAAAATGATGAAATTTGGTACGAATATAGTTTGAACTGTGGGAAATAATAGGTTACTTATTTTTTATTCCGGAAAAATCCATAAGTACCTAGTTCCTGCAGCAACGTTCTTCTACTACTACTACTACAGCCTATTTGCGTTCCACTACTGGGCACAGGCCTCCTCTCATCACGAGAGGGTTTGGGCTATAGTCCCCGCGCGGGCCCAGTGCGGATTGGGGACTTCACACACATCTTTGAATTACTTCGCAAATGCGTGCGAGAACCTTCTACTTCTAACCAAGTTAATTCAATTCAATTCTTTATTGTGATGACATGGTTATATCAGGTGTTGTATAAAATAAGAGTTACACATATTATACCCCTCTAAGTGCATAACAAATTAGAGTTACAACATTGAAAATATTAACGGTTACCTAAAACTTATTTCCATACATTAAACGCCAAAATTAAAATAGGTATGTATGTTATATATTTAAAAAGAAAATAGTATATAAATAGACAAATTATACGTATTAAAATTAATACATCTTTAAAATAATCTACTTAGTCATAATGACTTTTACTAATTAATATATTCATTCAAATTCCACGAGGGCGAATTTGGAGTCGGAATTTAAGCGGGCCTTTAATTCCATTTTATTTTTATTTATTTCAAAAACTTACATCTACGAGTATCATTACAGTTGCCCAATTCGATAGAGAAGCATTTATACACAACAAACTATAAACATAATACAAACAACGTAACCTTTGTGAACTCATTCAGTCGAAAGATATCGATTTTAGTGTCGACCTGGTTGAGCGTGCGCAGCGCCCTCGCAGTTTTAATTCGTAATGAGAGGCCGCCTGTGCCCAGCAGTGGGACATAAAATAGGCGGTTGTGGTTGTGGTGGTGGGTATAAGTACTTATGAAAGTTTATTGGTGGATGTTGCCTGAATTTTGCATCTGCATACCGAATTACTATAGTTGTAATGACTATGTCAATTGCTATACCGCCCGTGGCTGGAAATTTTTAATTAAAAGTCATAATTGTTTCGACAGAGGCGCCAATGCTCAGCCCTTACATTATTTACGACCATATTTTAACCCCATATGGTTTTTTAATGGTCTCTACATAAATCGAATGATTTAATAGCAGTTATTAAAACATGTTAACACTTATTAGTCGATATCACTTATTGTTATAAGTGAAAAGGTTTATTAAAATGAACCTATTCAATTTTATTTCGCGTCTTATCAGGTAACGGCGTATTGTTATTTGGAAGTGTGTCAAGACTCAGATTTTAAAGTTTCCGATTTATATGGTTCATTACTTTTAGAGAAAATCGTGTCTGGTGCGTGACGTCAGTCAGAGCACGCGGTCAGTCAGAGAATTAGGAATTTCTAGGCGCAGAAAGAGTTACTATGTAATTTTTGAATTATCCCGTTTTAGAATGAGGAGTTTTTTTTATTTGTATTATAATATGTATGAATGAAATTTACGACTTACAAAAAAAAAAAAATTACCCGTCCTTTTAAAATTTCAAAATTTCCAACTACAGTAGATAATAAAATAGACATGCTAGTGCTAGAGCTTTTGCTAGTGTTAAGGCCTCGTGCTAGGTCCGTCCGGGGTGGTACCACCGTCTTTCACGCTAACCTGCCGCCAAATAGCAGTGCTCG